>JAVDPK010003069.1:30748-44990 GCA_034780415.1 Cichlasoma orientale | reverse complement strand
TACACCCAACAACCGAACATTTTGACTTGTCTACTTGCAACTTTGGCATAACTGAACTTGGACTACAAAATCGCTGCGAGAAAAAAATGGAGGATTCACGAGATTGGTGAGCCGGAAGTCCATGACCTTGTTTAGCAGTTCCACAGCAAATACTGTGACGTAATAGACAAGAAAACGTAACAGAGAAAACGGAACAGACTGAAAAATATGACCCAAAAGAATATAAAGATATCTGCGCAGCACCGGGAGAGAATACATTTAAATTTTCTGCCCTCCTAGACACTGAAAGTACACACACAAAAAAAAATGTAAAAGTGGATTTTGCATTATATGTCCCCTTTAATGACTGGTTTCTTTTGCAGAACATTTTTATTTATTTTTGTTTTTGTAACCTTGTACTATATTGGCATGTGTTGGACTTCTGTTTTTATTTTGTGTACCACGTCACAGAGGGCAGCACAGTGGTTCAGTGGTCCTGAGTTTTAATACATTTGCATGTTCTCCCCATCACTTTGTCCCTTTGGTTTGTTGGGATCTGGTTACCATGTATGGCAAGCTTATTTTTTGTTGTTTTGTTTTTTGTATTTTTAGTATCTTTCTGCAAAAACTCTTTTATATTTACATAGATTTTGTGTATTTATATATGTGTGCTCTAACCAGCTGAATTCCTTCAAAAATCTTCATTTGGCATTTACATAAACTCTTACTCAAAAACGCAGGATTTCACATAACCTGTGACAATTTGTATTTCCTTTTTCATACTGAGCACCAGTAATTGATATTTTAACTTATGAGGCAGCTTTATCAGTACTGGTATAATAAAATAAAAAAAATAAATTAATAAAACAAAAATATGAGGGAGTTTGTCTGTGCAAACTGTCAGCCAAATGCTGTGGCCACTGCTGTGTTTCTTCTAAATTCAAACTGACACTGTAAGTAAAACTTTCTATAAGTTTTCACTCTTAAAAAAAATCCACAGAGCCTTGTGAAGCATTGCAACTAAGATGCTGCTGCAACTGTTTCCCTCCCTCCTGCTTCCAGCTCTCCCTTTCTCCTCAGCTCACACCTCTCCATCTAACCTCCTGACCAGTTCATCTCCTCTCGTCCATCACACTTGTCTTTTTCTTGTCATCATGTTTTAATCTCAGCCACTCCTTCTCCTGCCTCCATCTTGACCCCTGCACCTTTTTATTCTCTCCCTTTTCCTTCCTTTTTTTCTCATTGGTCACGTATAAAGGTGTTTTTTTTTGTTTGTTTTGATTTTGTTTGTTTTTTTTAAAAAAAATAGCTTAAAAAATACATACTTGATAATACTATGGGGTATTACTAATTACAAACCAATTACTGAATTTCTTTTTCTGCATACTCATCCACTTTTTGTTTGATCTCCCAGTCCTCCCCTGACTATCGATCAATAATGCATCTCGGCACATGTGCTCTAGACATGTCATTGGGCTGTGACTTAAATTGATCTTGAGTATGTAAAACCATTTAGCATGCACTTCCCAGCTGCTAACATGGTAATTTTTTTGAATTGCATCAAGTCTGAATTTTCAAATGAATAACATCCTACTGATTACAGACTACTAAATTACAGGTATGTCTCTGTGCAGAGGGCATATATGAAAACGAAGTCCAAGCTGCATCATAAATCTGCTCACGAGTCTGCAGTCCAGGCTACTTTTCATAAACTTTGGTTCAATTGTGAGAGTGTCTCATTTTGATTTCGCATCCAAGTCAAGCTGTGGTAGCTGTTCATCATTCAGAGTGAGTTTAGTTAAAACATTCACAGTCTCCTCTTCTTCCTCCTCCACACTGACCTCTGACCTGCTTAAAATGTGCCGTCTCCTCTGGGATTCAAAGACTGTTGCATCATCCTGCCGCGAGTGTGTTTGTCAGAGAGGAGGAGAAGGCGGTAATTTGTGTCTGAGCAGCAAGGTGACCCCCAGAACCTTTATCATTAAGAAAGGAATTCTATACTTTCTCTCCAGAAAAGTGAAATTAGCTGAAGATATAATTTGAGAAGTGTTAAAAGGGTCAAGAATAAATTGCGAGCAAAGACTGCTTCAACCTTACATGTTGTTTTATTTATTATCCTTTTATCATTCTCTGTGCTATATTTAGTGGTATAAACACTGATCGCTCTGACATCCAGTTGGTGATCATCATTTACATACAACAATATTAATTTAAAAATCTAATCACAATCTCATAAACCTGGTTAATTTTAAGAGTGCAATCTTCTGTAAATGACAAAGTGTGCAGCTTGGTCATTATACAGACTGCAACAATACAATATCATTACCTTCTGTTTTTTCCATAACATATAAAGTTAATGAGATCACTTTTATGAGCCATTCTGTATTGATTGTTATTTTTATATTACTGTTTTGAAAAGCTTTGAAACTATATTACTATTGACTAGATCAATGTTAATACAACTTTTTGTGGATGGAAACTTTAACAGAAAAATATTTATTGTTGATGTTCTTTTGTTTTCCATCTAGTGAAACTAAGGAGAGCTGTTAGGAGAATAGGTTGTTGCATTATTCATTTTTTGGTGAGAGTTGTTTGACATGAGGTAAAATAGTTTTTTTTTTTATAGCTGCAGCATGCCTAGGTTCAGTCAAGATGTGTTCTATCCTAATTAACCCTGATGGGGTTTGACATTTTCTCTTTCTCAAGCTGAAAGAGAAATTTATACAGATTTGCAAAGAACTTCAGTATTAGCTGAAAACCTGGCACATCTCAACATGCTATGCAGGGTGTCTGGACAAGCGGAGGACAAAAGAAGAAGTGGCAAGCATACAAAACTATATAGGTGAGCAGTACCTGAAAGGCATGTCGTTAAGAAATAGGGAAAAATCCAGCCGGACACAGGACCTGAGAGATGCATCTGGATCTTCAGTTGATCCATCAACTGGTCGCTTAAGCCTCATCAGAAATGGTCTAATTTGAAGGGTGGCTGTCAAGAAGCCATTCTTAAGGAGGGAAAAGGGAGATTAATCCCAATTTGAAATTTTTAGTTCAAATCATGATCAATATGTACAGAGGAAGTCAGGAAAGAGACTACAGGCCATCTGTAAAATATGGTGGAGGCTCTGCCTTGGTTTGGGGCTGCATTTCAGCCTGTGATGTTGGGGATCTTGTCAAAATTGATGGAATTATGAATGTAGAAAAGTTCCATCAGATTTTGATCCACCATGCAACACTATCTGGAAATTGTCTGATTTTCAACGGGTACATTTTTCAGCATGACACTGCTAACAAAAACATTGCATACCTGGATAGAAAAACACACAATGGAATACTATAAGTTGGCCTTCCCAGAGTCCGAACCTCAACATTATTGCACCTTTTAGCCTAACACCTTTCCCATGCTTCTACTTTCTTGCTTCCTCGTGACATCATCCTCCTCCAAACATTAACATCAGGCTATGCCAAGAACTGGAGGTCTGGTGCCTTTAAGTTAGTCAAGTTTGCATAGTTTCTCCAGCAGATCACCTTTCAGTATGGTTGTCGATGATTTCCAAAATTTCTATCTAACAGAGGTTAAAACGACACCAGTTACTCTGATGTCCATGAAATGTCAATTAGAGTATGGACCAGGCAGCACTACTTCTAACTGTAATGTTGGACTGAGGGCACACTTGTCCTAAGGTATATACACTGCTCAAAAAAATTAAAAGAACACTTTGAAAACACATCAGATCTCAATGGTAAAAAAATAAATAAATAAAAATTATGCTGGATATCTATAGTAATATGGATTGGATAATGTGTTAGGAATTAAATGATGCCACGTGTTTGTATGCATGCTTGACAATGTGGGGGCATGCTCCAAATGAGACGATGGATGGTCTCCTGGGGGACTTCCTCCCAGATCTGGACTAGGGTATCACAGTTCCCCGGGATACACCAAAACATAATGTCCCAGAGGTGTTCTCTTGGATTTAGGTCAGGTGAGTGTGGGGGGCAATCAGTGGTATTGATTCCTTCACCCTCCAGGAACTGCCCGCATACTGTTTCTGATTGTTTGGTCAGAGACATTTACAGCAGTGACCTGTTGGAGGTCATTTTGTAGCTCTGGCAGTGCTCATCCTGCTCCTCCTTGCACAAAGGAGCAGATCCCACTCCTGCTGATTGGTTAAGGACCTTCTATGGTCCTGTCCAGCTCTCCTAGAGTAACTGCCTGTTTCCTGGAGTCTCCTCCATGCTTTTGAGACTGTGCTGGGAGACACAGCAAACCTTCTGGCAATGGCACGTATTGATGTGCCATCCTGGAGGAGCTGTGCAACCTCTGTAGGGTCCAGGTATCACCTCATGCTACCAGTAGTGGCACTGACCCTAGCCAAATGTAAAACTAGTGTAAAAACAGCCAGAAAATATGAGGAGGGAAAATTGTCAGTGGCCTCCACCTGAAAAACGATTCCTGTTTTGAAAGTTGTCTTATTGTTTCCCCTCTAGAGCACCTGTTGTTAATTTTATTAACACCAAAGCAGCTGAAACTGATGAACAACCCCCTCTGCTACTGAACTGACCAGATCAACATCCCAGAAGTTTAAGTGATTCGATCCTTTAATGTGTTCTTTCAATTTTTGCATATTACGAAAAGGGGGGGGGGGCAACTTTACTGGCTATCATGCTAACTGCTAGCTACTGTTTCTTCACATTCTGTTGTTAATTTAAATGAATTTTTAAAATGTTTTTAACTCACAGTGATTCATAGTATTTCCCTAGGGCCAACACAGCTAATGATAAATATTTGATTTGGACCATCTGTTATAATAGCTTGAATATTTGAAGGCTTTGATCAAGTCTCTTTCGTAGCTTCAGTAAAAGTATAACTTTAAGGTTTTGTTCCACAAGGAAAATAAATATATCAAAATCCATCTGAAAATTGTAATTCCACAGCCTAACTTTTCACAGCAGTGTGCCATTGACCCAGTTTGTCTACACAAGTGAAGGAAGGAAGGAAGGAAGGAAGGAAGGAAGGAAGGAAGGAAGGAAGGAAAGAAGGAAGGAAGGAAGGAAGGAAGGAAGAAAGAAAGAGAAACTTCTTTTAATGTTACTTTTTACAACAGTCTTTAGAAGACACCTTTCTGACATGCTTAAGACTATTCGGGTTATCATCTCCAGCCTGACAGTGTGAGGCCTCTCAGGAGGATAACAGGGCAAAGTGAAGGACCAAATGGCTTTCATATTTTGGACTACAAAGATCACAGCTAAAACTACGGAGAAATGAGCATTAGAAGAGAATATGGGTGGATGTTACAAATATGGGAAAAACTGTTTTGACAGTGCTTGTAATGAGCATACTGTTGTTTTGGTTAAACAAGCTGTTTTTAATACTTACTTATTTATTTATCTTCTTCCTGCATTTTCCTGGACACTGTGATTGTTTCTATGAGTCTGAGGTAACTGGGTCCTGGTGCGCCATATTTATAGTTGTGGTAAGCTTATGTTTGTTATTGTTTAAAGGGCATGTTGCAGTATGAATGAAGTTATGGTTAGTAGCCTTTTGGAAGCACAGTGTTAGTGTGTGAATAATATAATAAATAATATAATGATAAATAAAACAGCATTCCCCTGTGGCTGTGTAGTGTTTGGGGCGCACTGGTTGCAGTGAGAACCGTCTTTGCTTTCGTGAACCTTCAGCACACTACAATATTTTAAATCAATATATGAGCCAGAGGCAGCAGGTAGGCAACAAAAACTCACGCCTGGCTAATCAAATAACAAATCAGTCCTCGTGCTGACTACAGCTTCGCTTCTGCACAGTTCACTGCATTTGTGCAAGAACTTTAAATGTAATGCACACTGACAACATGACTGTAAACCACGGTGGAGTTCTATACTAGGGAAAGAGGAGAAACACAGCTGTAGTGACTACTATTGGCTGAAAGCCAAGTCTGTTGCACCTGCAATCACACCTCTAATCATACTTACCATCTCAGCTCACGGCAGTGCGCAGCAGGAGAAATCCAGCTACACTGTATAGAATAATACTTCAGTTCCTTGTGTATCAGACTCTTCAAATGTCAAAAGGGAACATTAGCTTCATCTCAGAATAAGTGCTCTGGAATTTCTTGTTTCTTATGCCCCCACCTACAGCATAAACTCTCATCTCTTCAAGTGATTTGCAAGAATACAATAGAGGTCAGTAGATTAAGCTCATCACTTTGGCTCCATTTTAACAGGCCAGACTGTGGTGGGGAGAGTCGTATTATGATTTAATTGCGCTTACATCACAATTTAATGACTGTACTCTGTGTGTTTGTGCGTGTATGTGTGTGTGCACTTGTATTGCTCAAATTAGAGGGACATAAATCTGCTTATAGAGTTCACTTTAAGGGGTAAAAGCAAGTTCCCAGAATCTGAGTAATTAAATTTTAGGGAGAAGATGAGGTATAAGACAAGAGTAAGGTTTGGTTCAAACAAGATGTGACTCTCGCTGTGTGTGAGTGTGTGCGTGCGTGCGTGCGTGCGTGCCCGACAACTAGGCTACAATTTAGCTCCGTGTTTGACTCAGAAGTAACACCACTAAGCTGTGAAGAACATTGATTATATTTATCATTTGACTTGGAGTAACAGCGATGCTGGCAGCTGAGAAAATGCATCCAGTGGGTGAGTGTAAATAAGTTTTTCATAAGTGCACTCGGTCCATTCAGCAGCTGCGCGATGTGACACTCACATTCAGGTCATGCTTTTAGTGATCATGAAGCATGGGTTTGAATTGAACACCTGCTCTCTGCATCACCCTTTACATTCAAATAAGCCTCATGGTTATATGTATGTGCAAGTGACTGTGTGACGTCTGCTCTCAGCAGGTCTCATTGATTCTTGTGGTTGAACCATACAATGTACAGAATCGTTCCATCTAAATTTCTAAAACTGGTGTTTGGGAAAGAGAAAGAAAGAAAGGTATTTACTGAGGGCAGAAGCAATTCGTCACGACTCACTGACCGCACACAGACACACTCATTCAGTGAAAATCCTCAGATTTCACTCTTAATTAGTTCACACTGCAGACAGCACTTTGTAAACCTAAATAAGCAAGGGGCTTGTAACAGGAAAGACTGTTAGGTGATTTAAGATTGTGCTGACAGCGTGGAAGTAGACACAAAACTAAAACTGTGGAGGGTCATTACTTTGAATCACCAAATCACAGACTTTGAAAGGAGCGCTGCTTAATGTTGTGAGCTATTCAGGTCTCTGAACTCTAACAACCTCACAGCCCTAGCTAAGCTTTCGTGATTACTCCTGCACCAACCTGCCAAACATGCATCTTTTTTTCAGCCCTCCCTCTTTTTGACAGTTCTTTTACTTTTCGGTCTGTGATGGATTCGCCCATTCAAAAAAACAACACCTTCTCCTACACTGTGAGGGATCGCCTGTCATCGGGGTTTCTCACTGGGTGTTTGTGTGTGCTTATACTGCCAGCATACTCAGCGTAAATGAGCTTGGAGGGGATTCAGAAGAAGTATTTCGTCGAACCCCCTGTGCTCCTGCCAGCACAGCAGAATTTTACCTTGGTAAGCACAGTTCAAAGAGTTCAGGTTGTAATAGAGGGCAAATGAACGCAGGCTGGTGTTGAGAAACAGCAAAACAAGAGTGAAACAAGAAACATATGTGAGCAGAAACGTATCAGTAACTGCTGAAACCATTAATTAGTTCACTCAAAGACAATCCACTTATTAAGTGTACTCTAAGTGCTCACTTCAGCTCCTCAAATATTAGTATTTGTGTCTTTTCTGGTTTTGAATTATTGTGATATCTCAACTTTTTTGCAGCTATTGCAAAACAGCATAAATACAAAGTGAAATTGTATTACAAGAAAATGGGGAGCTGAATATTATGTGAGGTTTAGAAGATTGTTGATGGAAAGTAAGATTGTCCTGAGGTCTTCTACGACATCATACACTACTTTATTTTTGCTGAGTGTATGGGCCTTTGAAATTAAATTTTCTTCCTGTTTTGCTGTTGGTGCAGTAGGCTGCAGCATTATTATTACCCTCCACCCCCTGCTTAATCTGTCCTCAGCAGGTGAATCTTGAACAGCTTAAATGAAAACTTTTTGGAAACTTATACATATTTCACCGATTGGCTCAAAGGGAAATGTGACCCTGGCTTCTTAGAAAACACTATAAAACTTTAATCTAGATTCCCATCATTTTTGTATTCAAATGAGGGCTCTGCTGTACCTGGGTTCAATCATCCAAAGCAATTGACAGTGCACAAAAGAAGTGGAAAAAGAGAGTGGAGGCCGACTGGAGTGGGTGGAGATGAGTATCGGGGTGATTTGAGGCAGAAGGATAGCAACAAAATTGAAAGGGAAAGTTTACAAGATAGTAGTGCTACGACGTATGGTTTGGAGACAGTGGCACTGACAAAAGACAGGAGGTGGTGCTGGAGATGGCAGAGATGAAGATGCTAAGAGGTTTGTTAGGAGTGACCAGGGTGGACAGGCTTAGAAATGACTGTATCAGCTCAGGCTGAGCAGCTTGGAGCCAAAGTTAGAGAGACATGATTGAGATGGTTTGGACATGCAGAGGGCTGGTGTGAGAGAAGAGGATGGTAGGGATAGGGTGAGATGGAGGCAGATGATCCACTATACCAATCCCTAAAAGGAGCAGCCAAAAGAAGAAGAAGAAAAAGAAGAGGGATCTAAAAAAAATGGCAGCTGGAACCAACACACCACTGTATGTACCACTGACACAAACCGTGGTGAGCTCTAGGCTTCTGCTCCAGATTACTGGACCACACTAAACCATCTGGGAAGTTCTCTGAAAGATGTGTGCACTTTCAAAATAAATAATACAAAATAATACTTGGTTACTGTCCAAGCTTATGACTGGTACTGTATGAACAAAGTTGTTCTAATAACACACGGCTGTATATAAACTGTGTTGGGCCACTGTGGGTGGCACAGTGGTGCAGTGGTTAGCGCTGTCGCCTCACAGCAAAGAAGTCCTGGTTTTGGCTGGGGCCTCTCTGGGTGGAGTTTGCATGTTCCCCTGTGCCTGTGTGGATTCTGTTTGGGTTCTCCAGTGTACACCAACAGTCCAAAGACATGCATGTTAGATTAACTGGAGATTCTTAATTGGCTGTAGGTGTGAATGTGAATACTTGTCTGTCTCTCTGTGTTACCCCTGCAACTGGCAACATTACCGGGGTATGCCCTGCCTTCTGTCCTGCGGCAGCCTCTCGGTATTTAAGGTCCTTTTGTTACTCACTCTGATATTAAATGGAATGCCATGGAATAACCTGAAAAACTAAAAAACCAACTCCTTAATTTATCTTTTGATAAAAACAAATGCTGACCAGGACAAAACAACACCCACCTGTCACTCAGAGCAGCCACACACTTAACCTAAAACCTAATGCATATAAACATGAGTTATATAAAGTTGCCCACTTTAAAGTGGCGTCTATCAGCACTGACTCTCCAGTCTGTGTTGATTCGATCCAATGTCCATTTGAGGAACTTTTGGCACTTTGATGTTTGCTTCATTTTTCAGCCCTGGAGGCTGGCGCTTGATCAGAACACCTTGGCTCTATGCTGGGAGAAAAAGGGCCCACCTTTTCCTGCCTTTTAACGTGTATTTTTACATCTCCACCACAGAGTCTGCAAACTTCACAGCACTACCCACGACTGGATGTCAGACTCACCAATCAATCACAGACTGTCCAGAAAGAGGAGCTCACTTCGTAAGCCATGCTCACCAAGACTGAAGCCCCCCCTTACAGAAGTAAGACCTGAATCTGTCAAGATGAGCCATGCTACAGGGAGAAGGTACAGCAGAAAATTTTGTAACAAGCTGTTAAGGCAACCACCTAAATGTCAATAAAACAAAGATACTTGTTTTTGACTTCCAGAGAGAGAGAGAGAGAGAAACCCAGCAGCAGAGCTGCTGAAAGATCTCTCCTTCCTGAGCACCCCGACTACTGAAAACCTTGAAAAGGCTACAATGAAATCTTTGCTAAAATTGCAGAGCAGAACGGGAACATACATGTGCATGCCCACTTCATTGCTGCCTTCTGCTCTGATCACTTGTCAGCTCTGCTGGAGATTTTGGGGGATGTGTTTTGTGTTTAGTGAGAAATTTTAAAAAAAAAAACAATTTTATTTAGATCAGTGATTTCCAACTGAGAGCACTCAGTACTTGTGTTTAAAATTAAAATAATGCCACTATAGGGTTACTACAGTGCAGCTAAAACATCAAGCATTTGTGGCTTTAGACACAAAGAGGGCAGACGTTCCGCCATCAGAACTGCTTAAACATTTGAAGGGTAGCCTGGATGAGGGGTTTCATTAGCTGGCCAAGAAGTTAATTGATGGGGTCTTTTTTTTTTTTTTTTTTTTTGTCAAAGTGACTGCAATGGAAAACATTTAGTTTAATGCCTTGAGTTTAAAATTATTTCTATTTCGTCTTAGTTTTAATTTATAGTAAAGAGCAATACAAGCTCTATGACAATGATTCACTGATTCTTGATTTCTTACAGGAAATCAAGAAAATCAAATGAGTTATTTCTGTGGCAAAGCTTGATGGTTGGAGCTGTGAAGGGGAAGCAATATTCAGATAAAGAGTAGAAAAGCGAACCATCACATCACCTCCGATGTCGGTTCTGTTATTGAAGTGCATTCGCAGCGAAGAGGTGTTACAAGTCTGAAAGGGTTTGTTAATTGTGTTTAGCTGATGTAATGGCTCCACCTGCCAATGATGCAAGAACCCTCTGACCCAGCTTTTAACCTGTGACTTCCTTAGATGTGTAGCAATTAGTTTGTATAATCACCTTGGTCTGTTTTAGTGTAGCTGGTTCTGTGCAAGATGCCACTCGGCATTAGGGGGTCAGCGGTAATTGTCAGATATTTTTTTCTGAATTCGAGTGCAGCTGAGTTACACTAAATTTATACTTCTGCAGCCGAAGCTTCAAAGTGTCTTTGTGTGTTAGTGTTACTGTCATCCTGCAGGTATTTTTAGTCTTATTTGTTTCTTTCTTCCTGATTTGGAAATGTGTGAGCAAATCAGACCCAATAATAGAGCTGTTTGAAGAATTATTAAAAGAGGAGTTTTGCCATTGTTAATATTAGCTTGTTTCATGTAGTGTTACAGAAATGGCAAAATGACTGCTGGGGAGTGAAACACTGTGAGTGCATCCTAATGATTATGGTGATTATATTCAGCGGTCTAAAATGCAGCCGTAAATGTCAACAAAGCATACTGCCTGTAGTGTTAGTGTGCGTTATTGTTCCCTGTGCACGGCTTTCATAACTGCAGAAAAGCATAAAAATGGCGCCCTTTTATGCAGAGCTCATTTCATAGGGACTTATGCTAAGTCTAGAAAAAACACCGAGTTAACTTTGTCGAAGTAGTATCGTATTTAACGAAGCTAAATATGGAGCTGCTAATTATGAGTTATTAGATGTTTACAGAGAAGGTGGGAATGTGTTAACTTCACACTTTTATGTTCACTACCCCATACCGTTATAGCAATCACCCACACTCATATAAGCAGCAGGAACCTGACGATGCCGTGCGCACAACTCTGAGCCCGCTAGTATCAAACACGTTCACTGTTTTGTTCAAAGATGACGCATTTCAGCAGTTTGCTGTGGATCCAGATACCCCGGCCATTGGTTCTTTAAAGCCATCTGCAGCCATCGGGGATACCGAGCAGCTGGATTTTACATATCAGCCATAATTCAGCCGAAGGCAACTGCGCAGATCAGCCAGATGGTGGTTATAATATGCAATTCCATTAAAGGCCATAATTCTTGACCCATGTGGCATTAAATATATTTTTGTTAATTTAATTAAGTTTTGAGTATACTGGTATTTTTTTTTTTTGTCAAAATATTGCACAAACAGTGCATTTAGAGCACACAGCAACAATGAACTAAGAGGCAGATAGAGAGAGAAAGACAGAGTGTACCAGTTATACAGATTCCCATTATTGGCAACCAGTGATTGCTAGCTAATTCACTACTTTATTTTTTTTTATTTATTTATTTATTTATGTATTTATTTTATTGGCAAATTTTCCAGAAGTAATGAACAAAGGATTACCTGGTACTGCTGTAGCAACAGTCCAGACACGAGAAGGCCACTACTTCATCTACAAACTCAGGCTGGGGGAGAAGAGAGTTCCAGTCTACCTAAAGAGCCTTCTGCCTTTGTCACAAGAGCACATGAGCTCATTTTTTTGGCTGTTTTTTGCGTGGTATAGTATGCTTGCTTCTTTTTATGACCAGGACAGGAGAGAATAGAAAAGAACAGGTAAAAGCAGAGGAGTTGAGGAGTGTGACAGAGAGATGAGGCACCCAGTAGTTCTGATGAAGTGGAGAGAATTGGGCAGACAGTTAGCATAATTTATTTCAGTTTAAAAGGAGCCCTGATGAGGCAGGAGAAGCAGAAACTGAAACCGTGGTTGGTCATCTACCAAATTTGAGCAAAACATTTGTGTGCTACACGTTTATGGTTCATATTTTTACTCTGGGTTTATTTTGTTCATTTAAAATTTGTTTATTCTGATGACATGTTGTGAGAGCCAGCATATGTACTTCAATGAAATCTGCTGGTTGAGCGCAGCACCCGTTTTAAGAGCTCATTTAAATGGCGCAATTATCCTGCATAAATCTAAAGAATGCCTGTGCTTTGCTTCGCTCCCGTTGTTTCAAGCTGCATCCGTGACTGTAATGGTCCTAATGCGGTTTCACTCTGGAATGGACGCTTGTAAAAATGGGAGGAAATCATCACAGTGCATTCTACACACCAAACTACGCCGCGCCACTGGTTTGAGTCCCGGTTCGGCGTTTCATTCTGAGACGTTCTCTACTCAGCTTGACAGAAAGAGAAAACAACAGAGGAAAAATACAGAGTCAACAAGAGGGAGGCAGATGTGCCGGTGTAACACTTGTCTGTTTGACAAAAACAGCAGTAATGAGCATCAGTGAAAACAGGCGGAACAGCAGCGACAGAGGCGAGTGAGAGTTCCTCACGAGGGAAACCTAATGACTGACGAAGCAAGAGGCATGGCAGGAGATGAGAAAACAGCTGGGTGAGGATGTGCATGGGTGTGTGTGCATATGCATCAGATCACATCTTTTTCATTTTTTGTGCATTGCCAGATGTCTACAGTTTTCATTTTGTGTATTTGAGGCTTACTTAATCTCGTCTGTATACAAAGAGGCTTGATTGTGCTTATTAATTATTTTCAAATATAATTTTAAAAAATAGATATCTGTGTGACCTTAAATATGTAATCTTTAAGAACCTTGTTAGGGAACAAATTCTTTTTTTAATTTAATGTCATGCCTTTAACTCTCATGGGTAGGTGGTGATGTGTGGGCACTGCTTGTGAATATTTTTCATACTTTGCAGAAAGAGCAAAGACAGTTATCGCTCGTGTGATGTGAACAGAATGAACGGCAACCTTTGCATTAATTTGTCTTATCTCCTGTTTGTCACTCGTTCAGAGATTGTTGCAAGTATTTTTAGGAGTTGGCGTCATAATTACTGACTGACTGATGAAAGGCACAGATGACAATAAATGGCCCTGAAGCCCACTCATTCAGTTTTGCAAAAATATTGTGCTGTTCACCTGCTTAAGAAAAGGTTTAATAATTAGTATTTTCTGACTCCCCAGAATTCAATCGTGACACCACAGGGATGTTATATATAAGCGTATTGAAGTTAAGTTATAATACTTTGAAAAGCAAAAGCTGCTACACTGAATTGTCCCTATTTGGGGATTAAAATGTTGTTGTATCTATGAAATTCTCAACATTTTGTTCTTTTGTTGTTCTTATTAACAGACTGGCAGAAATGAGAAGAAGAGATGCGAAAAAAAAACCCCAAAACATTTGCTGTTTTTGCATCCCGTGGAGTTCTCATGAAAAACAGAATTTCTGTTTCAATTCAGTTCAATTCAGCTTTATTATATAGTGCCAAATCTCAACAACAGTCCCCTCACCTACTGGTGCTTTTTCAAACATGTAGTCTGTCTTTGATGTCTAACAAACGAGCCTCACTTTGTGTAGACGAAGTGCCAAATATGTTTACCTTGTTTACCCTTAAATTATAATATAGGTATGTCATCAGCTGGGGTCACTGTTATGGAAAACGTGTAAGGATGCACGATTGGTATGTGATTATATTGTACAATGAGTGTGTGTGTGTGTGTGTGTGTGTGTGTGTGTGTGTGTGTGTGTGTGTGTGTGTGTGTGTGTGTGTGTGTG
>JAVDPK010003069.1:0-30717 GCA_034780415.1 Cichlasoma orientale | reverse complement strand
TGTGTGTGTGTGTGTGTGTGTGTGTGTGTGTGTGTGTGTGTGTGTGTGTGTGTGTGTGTGTGTGTGTGTGAAGATGGGAGAAAAACTAGCGGTAAGCATCATCCAGCAGATGTCTGCATGAATGTGAGAAGAAAACTCCCCACAGCTAAACAGACAAAGTTTGCATCCACACAATGAGTAAAAAGGAGCTCTCATTTTTCTGTTCTATATCAATGTGGTGTCTCTTGTCACTGCTCAGACTGATCTCTGCTCGCACAACAAAGTCAGAACATTTCGCTTTTCTCTACATTTCAGCACCGATACTCGTCCATAAACATTTCAGTGCAAAAAGACGGTTTCTGTTTTTTTAATTGCCAGAAGCGAACACAGACGTCTCCAACTTCACCCAACACCTTTTATGTATTGTGAGCTTTCGTGTTGTATTGATCGCTTTGCAAAGGTTTCTTTCAATAGATCTCAGAAAAGCAGCTCAGTTTAGTTTTCTACAACAGTAATCACTAAAGAAGTAATGTATTAGACACAGTACTTTGTATTTGTACTGTATTTTACCTGTTTAGTCATTTTAGAAAGAAACTAGTTACATTAATCACTACTTACTCTGCAACATCGTCTGTATTTTTACCAGTTAACAATATCTGCACAAATTCCAGTTCCTGTCCTATCCTAATAAGAAATACACTCTTAGAACTCTATTTAAGTATTACCAAAAAGGTGACAGCAATGCCTGTGAAAAAACAGCCCACAGAGCGCTTTGCAGAAAAATGGTGTGATACATTGAGTTTGCTGTGGGAATGAGCATGGGTAGAAACGTATGATCCCACTGCTTGATTGGGGTCAACATACACTCCTCTTGAGTATTACACGGGGTTTGGGGGTTCCTGCGAGTTCCTTTGCAGGTACTTTTAGCCCCTTTGCCGCTTCTTTCTGTAAATTAGATGCAATGATAAGTTGTAGACTGCTCTGTTATTTTCATCTTCCGCACGATCAAATGCGCTTAAAAATGCACACTTGATCTTTTTTTTCTAGCCACCCATAATGCAGATAGTTGAAGTGCTACATGCAACAACATGTAGCACATGTTGTTGCATGTAGCACATGTAACAAAATGTCCTGTAGCACATTATTTGAGTACTGTAGTAACTGTAATGTAGATGGATGGATGGATGGATGGATGGATGGATGGATGGATGGATGGATGGATGGATGGATGGATGGATGGATGGATGGATCTAGCTATAGTTTATGAATCAATGCACTGACAAAGCTTCTTCTGCCTGACATTTTGATGTCACACTTCCACATGATACAACTGTTCTCACATGCTCTCTGTGCCAAAACAAACCTGCCAAGACTGCAATAATAGAGAGAACTGAGAAGTGGGCTTTCTCACACACCTAGTATATACAGTTTCTTATGTTAACCACAGTAAACAGTAGTACAGGCAAATATAAAGACAACATATTGTTTTTACTTTCAAATATATTTCAGTAGGCCATTTTCAATGTGTGTTAATGGCCCCTTTCAAACATGGGCCTCTCTTCCTTAGTCTAATAGCATCTGAATGTGCTGTTTCATATACGAATGTGCACCCTGGTCATGTTTACCCTTCGTGCAAAGTGTCAAAATGACAAAATCTTACTGACAGTTAAATTTATATATCACTTTCTGAAATGTATGTAGTATCATCAGTACTAACACTGTGCACATCTCCTTTGCATTTTGAGTTGCTCGGCTCACTAAAATATGATTGTTTTGGAAAACACCCAAAGGTGCATTACCATAAGGAAAAAAAAACTTTCATGACGCCCACTTTCATTTTCTGTCTCATGGTCTCTACTCACTGCTCAGACTAAACTCTGCATGCAGAACAAAGTCAGAACATCTTGCTTTTTTCTACATTTCAGCACCAATACTGGTCCATAAACATTACAGTGTAAAAAAGACAGTTTGTGTTCTTTTAAATGCCAGAAGCACACACAGACGTCTCCAACTTCACCAAACACCTTTAATGTATTGTGAGCTTTCCCCCAACTCACTTTTCTACAGTTTTATAGATTGAACTGTTAAAAAAAAATCTACTTTGTGATTAATAATGAAGTTAGAGTCTGTGGCAGGTCTTATTAAGACTAACGTGATATAATCTGTTAGTATGTCTGATCTTATATAAATATATTATCCCTGACAGGGAGACTGGATCGAGCAGGATCTAACGGGAAATGCACTTCAAACAGCCGAGCTTTTAAACTACCTTTTAATAACTGTCTGATCAGTTTATTTTAAAAGTCTGGTGTTTGAATGTGTGTCTATAACTGCATATAGTAAGTGACTTTGCTCATTATTAAAGTACCTGTGTAACTGTAGCTGCACAGTTGTGTTGTGGGATTGAAAGAATGAAGAAACATTCACTTCTAAGTGACCTTTAAGTGACCTAATGACTGAATGCCATCACTTTAACAAAGCCACTGTCGTGTAAAATAGCAGGCAAAAAGATTGCCAATGGTTCCATCCCATTTAGGTTTTCAAGTAATCCATATCAGCTCGTAGGTGCAATACCAAAGTCCCAGAGTGCGCTTTAACACTGAAATTAACTACAGCCTTGCAGCCATCATTAACATTATTAATTACACCTGTGCTTCTCTCACTGCCACACATAAAATGGATTTGGTTCTTGCCAAATTGCAGCAATCCATTTGCTTTTTTTTTTTTCTTTTTAAGTTTGAGAATTAACAAAGAAAGAAAACGTGTACCTAAATGTTTGATTCCTTTTTTGTACTTTGTTTTATAGTTAAATCGATTTTCGTCCGAATGCAGAAGAACCCAGCAAAGCTAAATGTTTTCTGTTAAATTACTCAGAACTGCATGTTTGTGTTTTGTTTAGACATTTTGTTTGCATTCACCAATCTCAAATTTTAATTAAGACCGAGTCTATCCGCCTCGATGTTTTCTGCAGCTCAGGTATGTAATACACGGCATATTTCTTCACATTTCTTTTGTGAAACAGTGTAAATAGAAAAATGTCAAGGCAGGAACTGCATTTTCACTTCGATATACAGAGCAGTTCTCTTTTCTAGCACAGCTGCTACAATGCTCTTAGCTGACCTTTAGTGTTTATTAATAAACCATTAAGGTTTGATTCCTTTAGGAAAAGGGACCTATGGCCTTTCAGTCACAGCTCGTGGTCCTGCATTCCAACCTATTGTCCAGTGACTCAGACCTCCAGGGATACAAGGTAAAGTTCACTTCAAGGGCAGGGACCTCCAGCTCTTCTTTGTCTTATAGAGCTGTCATGGCTCATCTCTTTGTCTGAGCTTTTTCCTTTTAATCTTCTCCTACACTCATCAGCTGTCTTCATTCATTTGATTGGGTGGCAGGGAAGCCTCTTCTGGTTCTATTGCAGCCTTCTGTGTCTTATAAGGTAAATACGGTCTAGAAGTGTTTGAATTATTCGTTCTATATTTAGCCTGCATCAATCTTGAGACAAAAGACTGTACCTGGTTCCTAAAGTCATTCGGATTTTCAGTGAGAGATAAAAATGAAAGCAGATTAAAGCGGCCTAATTTTGACATCGGACAACAGGAAACCTTATTAACGTCTTACCAAGGATTAATAATATAACAGAATCAAATGGCATCTCATTATACAGAAGAACCATGTTCCAATTAGTTCAGCAAACATCACAGTGAAGTGAATCTACGAGGCCACGCTTTAATTAAACTGCTTTATGGTGACAGGAAGAAATAACAGGAAAATCGTTAATAATTATGGAGTTTGTGAGATGTTGCAAAAATAAATTCGAGGATAAATATGAGTGGCTTTGTAACATCTGTTCTCTATCAGTCGTTGTAAACACAGACTCTGTTTACGGGAGCCCCGACACACACAGGCTGGGACACTCAGCTTATGCACTTGTGGGTTATTTGTCGCACACGTTCCACTGCTTATGCGCGGGGTGCCGGCCAACTTGGCTCACTCCTGCCTCCGCTGCCGACTCCAACCTCCTTCTCTGTCCTCCCAGCACGCTACTGCACATATATAGAGAGGACATAATTAAAACACGTCGGCCAGCCTCCCCTGCGGCTGAGCCACAAACCACACCCCGCCACCACAGTCGTTAATAGCGCAGGTGTTTCAACAGCCATCTTTTTGTTCAAACCAAATTGAAGAAGTCTTGCTAGACATCTGTGTGGTAAAAAAAATAACCATAAAATAATATCTCCAAACAAATGTTGCAAATTGTTACTATTATTATTACCATTAAGTGAGAATCCAAACATATAAAGGATCTCTCTCCCAAACCGCCATCAGCCTGTTTAAAGCTGACACTTTGCACTTTAGTGTATGTCCTGAGGCCAGAGTTCATACAGGAATAATTCATCATCCGAGCAAATACTGCACGGAAGGTTTACCACATGGGTACACGCAGACCAGCGTGGAGATGTTCATGCACAGAAACACATAAAATTTCAAAGTTTTGTGAACAAAACAAAGTGTAGAAATAAAAAACGAGTGTGCTGTTTTTTTTATGCAAAGAAGATGCTTTTGAGGACATAAAGAATTTGCAAAAATGACATTGACACGTCATAATATGGTATTAAAGATTAAAACCTTGACATCTTGATGAATTGCTATATACTGTACACATTCAAAAAATATAGCTTGTAACTGTAGGCGGAAAGCAGGTGTTAAATAGATGTGCTCTTCTGATGATCAGTGTCAAGCCCGCATAACATTTACACCACTAATGTGGCCACAGCTGATGTTACACTTTGATATTTTCTAAAATGAGGTAATTTAAAGTAATCAGAAAAAATTCATCTGTTGAATAAATAATGACATGATGCAAATCCCCTTCAACACAGGTTAAAATCTAACCAGCTAATCTCCTCCGAGCTTATTTTCACTCACAAAGCCCTGAATTTGAATTGTAAATATCCTGTTTTTGACTGCAAATACTTAAGCTAGGAATTATAAAGTTTTTTCTTAACAACTCATGAATGTGCATTTCCTCAAGGAACCTCAGTCTGATTTTGCTTTCTAAGTCTAGGAGCATTAAGCCAAAAAGATACTTTTCCAAAGCCAAAAAAAGTAGTGGCCATATGGTGGTAGAGGTGACCCCCCCCCCCCCCCCAACACTTACAACTTCTCATTAGCTTGCAAGGCCTTGTGGTCATGCAATCAATGTTTTCTTCCAGAAGCACAATACCGAAGTTGTATATAACACAATGACTGTAACTTGGATTCTGGCTGACTGTAAAGATCAGAGGTGCCAACAGGCTGAATTTGTTGCTACAGACGGTGATTTTTGCTCCACTCTTTAACGTACTTTCGGCTTCTCCATTATTCCTAAAGGATCGCCAGAGTGGATGGATCCACATGTTTTGACTTGGCACAGATTTTACACCAGATGCTCAACCCTCCCATTTATACAAGCTTGGGACCAGCAGTAGGAGTACTCCAATTTGAAGTTTAAAGTAGCACCCTATAAAATATACTGATTGATTCAACTTCACCAAATAACTGCATAACATTTAAATGGCTATAACTAGAGCCTATAACTATAGCTAGAGGCTGAGAGGTGACGCTATGCTGCAGTAACACGAAAGTTCAGGTGAATCTCGGTGCACCACTAACTGCAAACTTTTCAGTGAATATTTTTTGCGTCAGTTTAATACTAGACAGCCTTAAAGGTAATAAAAAAATATATTTTTAGCTATATTTATATTAACTTCAGCACTCTGAAGGACGGTGACGAAGACCTGGACAGTTTACAGGATTATACTGATGAGTGGTTTAAGCGAGTCATCATGAGGAAACAGGACAAGACGCCAACTCCCTCCAGCAGCAAAGGAGCTCCGTCCACCAAGAGATGCCGCCCTGAAGACTCCCCCGAGGCGGCCTCCCCACAAACCAGCACCGTGGTGGACATTTTGGAGTCCATAAATAAAAATCTGTCCAGCTTTGATGCAGGCCTGGCCCTAGTGGAAGTCCTCCCCAAAGTTTCAGGCTCTGGAGTCTGTAGAGTTCAGCCAGGAGCAGGTGGAAACACTCGCTGTGGAAAACGATGTCCTCAGAGAGCCGGTAAAATCCCTCGCAGAGGAAATGACCCGACTCTCAGAAGAAAATAAAAAAATTAGAAACTGTTTTTGAGCTCCAGGCCCGTAGCATGAGGGAAAAGCTTGTGTTTTCAGGAATACTAGAGAAGGGAGACGAAAACCTGGAAACTACGGTGAAAGAGTTTATCTAAACTCAGCTGAAGCTCCCGGAGGACACTGTAAAGACCATCAGCTTTGATTGGGTCCACAGCCTGGAAGGGAAGCGACCCAGACCGATCGTGGCCAAATTTGAACATTTTAAACAAAAATAGTTGGTGAAGAGCCGCAGCCGGGAGCTGAGAGAAGCAGACTTAAGCATGAACGACAACTTTCCAAAGGAGATCCTGGAGCGACGCAAGTATAACCGCTACCAGAACGTCACTCCATGGCTGTAATGATCCTCCAGCAGGTGATCTGTATCTACACCAATGCCTTTTTCAGGTGCTTTCTTGTTACTCTCCTTTTCCGCTGGTTTAATAGACATGTCTACATAGGTATTTAATTCCGGGTTCATGGGTGCCTGGGGCTCTGGGGCCCTGCCCTCGGCTCGTGCCGGGAGCCTTTGGCAGGGTTGGGTGCGCGGTTATCATCGGGACGTGTGGTTTCGGGTCTTCAGTGTTCTTGAGGGGCTGCAGGCAACTTTGGTTTCCTTCCTTTCTTTCTCTGGCTGTCTCTGACTCCGGGGGACGTTATTGTGGCTTCTCATCCTCATTATCAAGTACACACAGACAATCACAGACACGCACACACAGGCAATTTTACACATACGCGTGCATGCACACACATACAAGCAACTGAACAATAGTGTGTGTTTGTTGTGTTCTTCTCTTTCAGGTGCTGTTTGTTGGTTTGTTTTTGTTGCGTCTCTGTCATTTCTTCTGCCCCTTCCCGCCTGTCAGCTCTGGTGTTGTTGGGCCATACAATTTGAACATGCGAATAAAGAAAGAAAGTAAAACAAAGAAACGAATCAGAGGAGCCAACAATGGAGTTCCTCTTTGCACAGCAAAGGTATTTGCTACAGCAGAGCATGCAGACAATAATTTTGCTTGCTTGAGCTGCCAGACAAGACAGGTTAAATGTAAATAAATAAATAGCTGTAACTTTATTATTGGCATCTTCTCTCCTGACTTGCGTTAGGGTTCTTTACTTGGGCTGACATTTTTAATTTGAAAATCAAAGTACAGTTGTGAGCAGTCCCGATCTTCTTGCCAGAAGTGCAGCTCTGCTTAACACAAAAAGTCATGTCAACATTGAGCCCACATTAATAAAGATTTCAACAGAACAAAGAAGAAAACACATAATAACAGCAGAGAGCTAAATCCCTCCTGTCTCTCACCTACTGGCCACATGTTCTTTCTTTCTTTCTCTCCCTCTCTCTCTCTCTCTCTCCCTCTCTCTCTCTCTCTCTCTCTCTCTCTCTCTCTCTCTCTCTCTCTCTCTCTCTCTTTACAGCATGTGCGTCAGAGATTTTCAGTTACTCAGTGTATGGCAGAAGCTCACTAACCCATCAGTGACCCTCTATTTCTGAGCACAGTCACTCACATTGACCTTTTCACTCTGTCAAAGCTCTCCCTTCTCCATCCCTGCTCAGCTTCTTCCGCTTCCTCTTCCTTTTGTGGGCACATTCATGGCTAGAGTGGCACTCAGAGCCCTGCATTTGAGGAGGAATATTTTATAGCATGGAGATTTTGAAAAGCCTACAAACCATTTTAATCTTCTATTTGTTCTTTGTATGAAAGTCATGTAGAACTCTTAAAAATATAGGGAATGGAGATAAGGGGATGAGGGCACAATGCTTTTACATTGTGTTTCACTGAGAAAGCATTTCCTAAACATGAATGAATGAAGCAATAAAGTCACTTTACAATGAATGAATGATTTGTTTCCTAATAATTTCTTTCTTTGAAGCCCAGTATTTAAGCTTGGGATCCTTTCATTAAGAGACTGAAACATATGATTACATAATTTGTGGATTATATCATTAGGGAATAGTGAAGATGTGACCCTGCAAATGTACCATAGACAGTGGAGCCTGTTTGTGTGCTGCATCCACAAATTTATTTCCAGAGTCGCATGTGCAGATACCCACAAAGCATATAGCAGGCATCGCATGAGATGGTGAAGGACAAAAGGCAAAAAAAGAGTGTGGCATAAATGCAAAGTGTCTCGTGGGGAATACAGATGCACATAAATGTGCATACATAATGAATTACTGTTGAATTCACAAGAGAGTTGGCAAGCCTAGGTAGGGTTGATTGCTGTAAATGACCTGAGAATGAGGAGCATTACATTAAATTTAAACCATACGCAAGGGAACTGAATGAGGAAGTAGGTAAGGCAGGTTTGGTTAAAGGGTGAATTCTCCAACTGCCAAACATGTATTCCTCTTTTTTTTTTCTGTTACATGTTATTCTCTTTCTTCCTTCTGAATGCATTCCGCTGTTTTCATTTATTTAAAAAAATAAAATAAAGGCAATATTATATTTTCATGCTTCTTGCTCTCAGTTTCAGAGATCTCTTCATCCACTTGTGCATATTGCACAGCATGATGTGTACTTTCTGTGCACTCACCACCGTTCAGAGAGAGTGAAAGAAGAGAATTCAACTGAGAAATTAGAGACAAGCAAATAGGCACACTTTACATTAGAATGCGCAGAAGGGTGTATAGCTGTCATTTTCCACCCATCACGTATTGGTTGTAAGAATTATCAGGTAAATTTCAAATTCACAAAACTGGCCTGAGTCAGTTTTCACATTGACATTCTGAGTACATAACGAGCACTAAGCATGAACTGATCCAAAAAACAGTAATGCAGATCAATCAGGAAATTGAACTATGTTCAATATTGGCATAACATGAACATGTCAAACTGTCTATAACCAGTATTTTTTATTAGCCACATGACTTCTCATATGGGAAAGAGGTTGCATGTAAAAAGAAACCCACAGAAAGTTATTGACCGATTCTGCAGCGCCCCTCATCTCTTGTGAGCTGTAGCTTATGTTTAAGCTCATTGATTTTGTTTGTTAGCGTCCAACATCCATCTAGCCACTTTCATAATGTCATTTATAACCACACACAGCACACAGATATTTTTCAGGGGGAAAAAATGGTTTTTAAGAGCCAAATGTGCTTTACCAAATGTCAGGTAGATAAAACTAGCAACTAGCTGGTATACGGTTGGTTTATGCTGTGCGCATTTGGCAAAGTACAGAAGACTGCTGATTTTGCAATTAATTGTTTTTGGTGTGTGTATATAAAAAAAATTATATATATAAATTTTAAGTACATATATATGGTGTGGTATAAAAAAAATCATATGACAGCCCAGTGACCTAGGCAATTTTGCTGTCAGGTGGAGGACAGATTCATTATTATTTCTCACTGAAGGAGAGCATCTGTCATCTGCTGTGCAAGCTGCCTGACATGACACCTGCCTGAAGCAAAAACCAAACAGAACACAATGAGAAATGTGAGCTGGCTTTGTGAAGGGCTGAACTGTTGTCAGACCATTAAAAGTTCCTTCAGTGAGCTGAATTTGGTTTTGATTAAATGCTCACCAAGACATTTGCCAGCATGTGTGTTTCTGACCATAAGCACAGCCCAGCCAGGTAACCATGTTCTGTTGGCAAGCACAGAGCTGGTTACCATGTTCTACCTGTGCAAAACAGAAAAAATGAACAGCAGGTACAGATGGCCAGTGGGAGTACATGGCACCATGCTGGAGGCACACAAATGCATGCAAACATACCATAGGGCCAAATTCAGATATATTAAATTCCTCTCAGTCTTTTTTTTTTCCATATCCTCAAATCCCAGCTCTGTAATTACATTATGCATCTGTCATTAAACTTCCATGGATGTTAAAAGAGAATTGGAATGATCTCCATTTTAGAAAACATTAGGCTCTAGCCCACATGCTGTCACTGCCCACCTCCGTCTTTCATTGCACACAAGTCAAGTGAATTTTTAAGGAATCTTCAAAGGAGGTAGCAATTTCAAGCCATGCACACTGTGCCAAGAAATCATGCAAATGGGCAGAGCTGTATTGCATCCAGCTTGCTTGGACAGACCCGTGTGGAAACTGATGAGGGGAGGAAATACATAGAACACTTAAATGATGTTAGAAACATGCAGGGATGTTGCTTTTTCAGCGCTCATCAATTCCAATTTCACTCATCAAACGTAAATACTATTCCACATGTGAGTGGCAGTAAAATTGTACTGTGATGGTTTATAATTTGACAGGAACGATGAATCCATACAGTAACAATGTCTCGCTTTTTTTTTTTACTGCATTCCATCAGTGGTAATTCTTTTAACCTGTGCCCAACAGTATTAACATTCATCCATTCACTTCCACTTATACTGTTTGGGGTCGTGGGGGGGCTGGAGCCTATCCCAGCTGACATAGGGCTTAAGGCAGGGTACACCCTGTACATAGAGAGACAGACAACCATCCACACTCACATTCATGCTCTCATTCACACCTATGGGCAATTTAGTGTGGCCAATTAACCTAACCCCAGTAAGTGCATTTCTTTGGACTGTGGGAGGAAACCGGAGTACCCGGAGAAAACCCACGCAGACACGGGGAGAACGTGCAAACTCCACACAGAGAGAGTGAGAGAGACCTGGGCCAAGGTGGAATCGAACCCATGCCTTCCAGATGGTATTCTAACTGTGAGGCAGCAGTGCTAACCACCGAGCCTGGGTGCATTAAAATATTAAATCAATGGAGAGCTATTTAAAGGAGGTTGTCTTTTTAGATAGAAAAAATAAACTATTTCAAAAGCCATAATTTAACTGGGAACCTCCAAACCCCTGTTACAGATTCCTATTGATTTACACTAATTAATAAATTCATTAAAGTCTATAAACCATGTACTCTTTCCAGGTATCATAATCCTGATAGTTTCTTTGCTTTGTGGGCTTATTTTTCTCTACATTTTGACTCTCAGGATCAAATTTGTTCTTTTAGGTTTGTTGCAACCAAATCCAACCCAAGGATTTGATACATAAATATTACTGCAATTTAGTATCATATTTCAATTTGCTACTTTTATTATGAAAGGAGAAGTCGTGCTAAACAGGTGCAGAGAAATGTATTTACACAGCTTATGACTGTTTTTCAAAATCTCTAATAAGACAGACAAACTGTTGACTTGTGACTGTGACTCTGTACATTTGTTTAAAATTGATTCTAGCATGTCAGAAGCAAATACTCTCTCAATCCTCACTCAGTTCATATGAGAGCCAAAGCTGAATGCAGCTTGGTGAAAGCCCCATATCCTAATTACTGCAATTATTAATTTACAATTGTTTCCTCCTGGGACCATTAAACAGTTTAATCAAAGCATGTCCTAATAAATTCTCTGATCACATTTCTCAGGGGCAACATCCTGTGAACTAATTTGACATTTGTGAGCTGCCATTTGATTCAGTTGCGTTATTTAACCTTGATAAGATGTTAATGAGGTCTCCTGTTGTCTAATAAGAGGATCGAGCTCCTTTAATCTGCTTCAATTTGATCACGCAATGAGAATCTGAAACGCTTTAGCAAGCACACAATGCGGTCATTATTAGGTGGGAAACACGTTTTTATTAAGGTGTGAACATGAGGACATGACAGCATTGTCCACCACCATCATCAAAGCACCAAGCGAAGAAATATCTTGTCACCCATCTGCATCATAATATACATCAATTTAAATATTTCAGTCTATACTGTGTATGCTTTCAAATGTAGTGTTCATAATATTCTGTCACTTCAATACTCAATATTTGTTTACTACCTCAGTCTGGCGACAGTTTTTGTACCCTGACCTTTAACAAGGTATTTTTTTATAGTAGAGCAGGCTGTCTCACAATTATGACCAGAATACCAAATGGTACATTTATAGTTGTCTGGGCTTGTGTAAAAAAAAAAAAAAATCACTTCATCTAAATATGAAATAACATTCTAGCTGTGTGACATCGGTGCTGGTAAGTGCATGTCCGATCTCGTTTATCCCGTCCTTCACATTTCTCTGTGTCTGTTTAAAACACTGCCAATTTGCATGTGAAGGTGCAGGATGAAATAAATCTTTGTATCAGTCACAAGCTGTCTTACCTCGACATGCAAACCTCCTCGTTGGTGTTCACAGGACAACTGTTTCGATGGAATTAAATTATTCATTCGTCCTTAAAGTAGGATTTTTTTTCAATAAGTACTTTTGTTTTGTTTACTTTTACCATTGGCACAATCTACAGCAATTAACCAAAAAGCACACTTTTTGTGTTTTATGTTTAAAAAAAGTCTTTTTAAAAGGGCAAATGTGCTTTAAAAAGTAGAGAGAGATTGTTGAGAGATAAATAAAATCTATAAACAAAACATCATTATCCTACAAGTGAGTCAGTCTCCGCCAATGACTTCAGCTCATCTACAGTGCATCTCTTTGCAGTCTCAACTGATCTGGTGGCCGGCTCGTTATATTGTGGTTATATGCTTATATAAAAGGAAGGTTGCTGAGCACCTACTGTATGTCATTTTGTAGTTAAAGAGCTGTCCTGCTGCAACCACATCGCTATTGTGGATGAATTTCTAAATTTCTGTTTCGGAACTATGCGGTTGTGGCTGGAGTCTGAAGTAGTTCATTTAAATTCTGGTTATGTAGACAGCAGCAGATTTGTGATTTTCACCAATTTACCGTACTCACCGTATTTTTAAAAACAGACAACAGACTCCCTGTAATAACCACCTTGACCCCATCCAATTCAATGATAGCAGGCTGGCTCCGTTTGCTGTTTTATCACCGCTGTGATGCACCAAAGTCACTCTGAAGATGGCAGCTGGCTGCAGCTGGTCACAGACCTGGTCCCTGTCTTCAAAACAGCCATTTCATCATTGTTTCATTTCAAGTTCATTGTGCACAGTTACAATAATTTTGGTCTTGCCAACCACTATTTTCCCCAGTGTGATTGCAGCAGGTATTCATTTAGTTATTCAGAAAGGATATGTTATTAAATTATAGTTAAATGTTGGTGATTATTAAGGAGTAATGTGTGAATATATTCTGCTTGGCAAAAAAGTTATGCAGTTTTTTTTTTAAATTTGCTTTGCATCTTCTCCCCATGCAGCAATGCTTTCTTATAATTCTATATTAGAAACATATATATTTCTCCTGTTTATGTACACTGGGGGGGGCCCCAACAATGTGGATAAATTTAAGCCCGAGTAGTTCATTTGTGACTATGCATTCAGATTTTTGGCTTTGTTTTTTTTATTGATATATCTTATTTCTTCTTGGCTGCCATTCAAATCAATGCACATTGCTCTGCAGCCAACTAACAACATCGAGACAAGTGGCCTTGTCATGAGACAAGAATGCCTCTGAAGTTGTACTGTACCTCTACAGAGTAGAGCATGCTCACCAGTGTTGAAAATGCAGTCACCATTAAAATGCTTGATGTTCAAACCTGTGGATCTCCGGGTTGTATCAGATGTTTCTGTTTAATTCTCCAATTTAAAACATGTGTTAGAAAAGTAAAAGTAATCAAATGTAATACAAAATAATTACATTACGTCTTACATTTTTTTTACAGGGTTACTAGTAATCTGTAAACTGACACATTTCAAATACAATCTTTCCAACACTTTGGCTGCTTTGTACACATGAATACACACTATATGTACTACAATATAGTGTGCTCCTTTAGAGCTCATACTTCCTCTACAATCAAGTTTATTATTTCTAATACAAGACTTCAACTATAGCCAGAGCAATTATTTATCATTTGGAAGATGCATATCTTTTTGGCTTATTATCAAGTCCACATTATTAACAAAGACTTGGCTGTATAGTCCTCAAAGTTTGCAAGGTTTGTTAAATTGATATTGCCAATGAAAAACAAAGCCCAAAATTTGAGTGCAAAGTGAGAAATGAAGTAGTTGGTAATAAATGATATTCATGTTTTAAATCCTTGTTCAACCGACATGACCTTCTTGCTACAAATCAAATAAAATGCAGTAACGTTTATAAAATGTGCAATTTTATCACTAAACTGCAGCAAGAATATGCTGCTCCCTTACAATGACTGCAGGGGCTGTTATAATAAGATTTTGAAGTTTAAGGTTATTTGAAACCTTCTGGAGGGTTTAAAGTGCAATGAGAAAAATCAGGTTTTCATTTGGATAAAATTGAGTATTCACAACATTGGATTCGCTTTTTTATTAATTAAAATCAAGCTGACCTCTGTTTTATTACATGCCTGCTTGTGCAATTATTGCTTATTTATAATTTTTTATTCCTCCAGTTTCATTATTAGATTTGCAGTTGGATGTTGCGTAAAAACGTAGTGAAAATGTGGTAAAAACGTAAAGTTACACTACTTGTTAAATGAGAGCGTCATAAAGTCCCTCAGGAGTCGTGGCACATGGAGGTCGCCATGCTTTCTTGGCAGATCCACTTGTTATCCATTATCACTACTCTGCAGTATAAAGCTTCTGCTCTCCTGGTATTACCTGGCTCTGTATAGTCACTCAGTATAACTTTATGCTCAGCTTACATTTGTTTGCTTTGGCTTGTCGTTCTGGACCCCGTCTTAGTCCCTAGCCCACCTGACTTCCCACTTCCATTTGGTTTGGAGTTTTGATAAATTCCCCTGTAGCCTGGTTTCCCAGACTTTCCTTGAAATCTGGAAGTCTCCAGACCAATTAATTCCTTTTATTTCAGCCAACGTTCCCCTACCTGACTTACCTGGCTTTATCTTGTGAGGGATCCTGAGTTAATAAACTGTTAAACCTTTCTGTAAGTCCAGCACTGGAGTCCACTTTGTCATGGTGAGCTGTATAGCAGGCAGGTTCAGACCCCAGGATGCAGATTCATAGACAGAAGTGAACTTAAAGGTGGTTTATTAGGGAAATCACAAGAAAACAATAAACACAGCTATACTGGAGCTGGAAGGGTGCCAGAACTAAATACAAAACAATGGAACAGGGTGACACACAGTGAGGGAATACTGATGATGGCACAACACAGGACCGGGGAAAAACACAGACAATATATACACAAACTAACAGGCAACAGGTGGGAAGCACAGGTGCAGGGAATCAGAAAAGATAAGACCAAGAAGTAGGACTAAACCCAGCATAAGCACAGCGACAGAGACGCAGACTCGTCACAACACACGAGACGAGGAACGGCACAGAGGGATGAAACAGGCACTGGAGCACAGAGACACGGGGATGGAAAGTACAAAGGGAAACAGGAATAATGTGTAAATAACAATAACTAATAACAGGACAAGAAACTATAATGAACAAAGAATCAAAACCAAATGCAAACTGGGAAATATAGAAGAATCTCAATGAAAACAGAACCTAAAAGAACTAAACACAAAACGCTGGGCACACGGCCCAGGACACGACACACTTGGTACATCCTGAACAAATAAACTCTTTTTAGTTGTTTTTTTCTTTGTTGTTGTTGTTTGAATGTCATTAACACCATGCCTGCTGAACTTATTCTAGCCTTTGAGAATATTTTGATTGCTGCCTGTTCTGTTTCACCGTGGTCTCCGAGTCGCAGCTTAAACACAGAGCAGCATTAAAAGCCGAGTGCCAGAAATGTAAATGTATATTGGGGATTTGATGACACATTGATGTTTTGCTTCACAGCGGATGCGCTCAGAAGCAAGAAAAGTAAATAAGAACATATAGAGTAAAGTCAAGGCTGATTCGCATATCTCTCAGGCAGCATAGCCTGTAGCAACGTGCTTCCTGTATATAAATATATCTTCAGTGATGTGTTTTTCCAGTTGTTGTGGAGAGTTTAGGGATGAACGATGAATTCAGTTACCTCCCAAGACAAAAATTTACAGCAAACAAAACAAGTAATCGGACATTAGAGGGAATACTCGAAGAGAGCAAAAACACTGTTTTCACCTAAGGGGTGTATTTGTCTCATTTTATTGTGAAATACGTTTGTTTGGAATAATGCATAAACCAACTGTCTGCTTTTATGTAATTCAAAAAAAGTTGTTTATAGCTTCAGGGCTAACGCGTAGCTAAAATACAGAACATTAGTGACAGAGTTGCGGTTTTGTGTTTTTTCTTGAACTCAGAGATTCAACAAGAAAAAGTGGAGCTGCTTGCAGACACAAACGGTGGGTGTTTTGTTGTACCTTACTATACCGCAGAAAATGCACTGCTCAACAAAATTACGGGAACACTTGATCATCACAGTACAGCAAAATCAGTTAGGAAGCGTAGACCATTGTGAATTTATTTCACTCGCTTTAGTGATAGCAGGTCCAGTGGGAAGGCAAGAACAAGACAACCGCCCATAAAAAGAATGGTTTTGCAGGAGGTGGTCACAGACCATTGCTCTCTCCTTAACCCTCCAGACTGACTCTCTCTCTGGTTTTGCTAGCGTCCGTGTCATTACCGACGCGTGAGACGTTACCCGCAGCCCATTCACTTTGCACAGGTAGTCCAGTTCCTCCAGGAAGTCACATCCATCTGTGCTGTCACAAGACAGTTTGCTCTGACTCCCAGCACCGTGTCAAGAGTGTGGAGGAGACGCCAGGAGATGGGCTGTTACATGAGGAGAACTGGACAGGGCCAGAGAAGGGAATTAATATAGCAGTAGGACCAGTATCTGCTCCTATGGAGGAGCACTGACAGAGCCCTGCAATATGACCTCCAGCAGGCTGCTCATGTGTAATTAAGCAATTGTTTAATTGTTCTAACTGAAACACATCAACAACTATTCAATTTTTGTTTTCACTTTTCTCCAGAAAATAGAGTTAGGGTTTTGAGAGGGTTTTGGAGCTGGGGTTAGGGTTGTGACCAATGTAGAGTTCATATCATGAACAAATATGTTTCTAGTTCAGTCAGTTTAGCAGCCTGCTGACTGTGTAACATTTAGGCTATATGTTTACATAAACAGATTGTTCGTGCTTTAAGTCCTTCTGTTTTATGCACTCAGTTACAGTAATTGTGTGTTTTAGAGTTATGGTGGCATTTACAATTAGGGAAGTTTTCTAAAAGTTGGGCTCTTCCACGGCCATAAAAACTGAGATACAACCACGGCTTCGTGAGGGCATGATAGTGATTGCAGACAGGTGCTCCTGTTACCCTATGGTCCCCCTTACACAGTCAATACATTGTTTTTTCCTCGTCATCTCTGTTATGTGTTCATGCCTGCGGATGTCAATACAGTTGTACTCATGGTACTTCAACATACTGTATGGCTGGTGCATAAATGGAGTAACTTTTTCTAAGTGACAGGTAATTTCAAATGCAGTATTTCAACAGGTATTGGCAAACACAAAAACTCTTCTTGTGCAGTTTGGCACCCAATCTGTTTGATAGCTAAAGGTACAGTTTTTGTATTTTTTCAGGGAGCCAAAAAAACGAAATGTTTGATAACTTGTTCAATAATTATAATAAAAATTGATGATAATAGAATATTGTATTATTCAGAGGTTGTGGAAGAATAGCAGACGGTTTAAACGAGTTCAGGTGAAAACTGTAGTAGCTGTTATCGCTGTGGCAACCATCAGTTTACATTTAAGCTGATGATGTTGGTGTCGTGTGCTAAATTCCTTTATGCTAGATTTATACTGGTCAGTGGTTTGGAAAGCACCCATGACAGCCCATGTAACATCTATATTGAAATATTGTAGAACAGAGCAAACCTCAGAGTCTGCAGCATCGCAAATCTGCTGATCACAAATTGTACACAAAAAAAGAAAAACTACTGAGCAAAATATTTTGTACTTTATAAATAATTCTTTCATCACTGCAGCTCAATACTGGATCTTAGTGTTTGCTCACCGGCCAAATCCCACTTTAACTCCTATATGCAAATGTCCTGAGCACAACTCTTCATGACCAGTTAACTAATACTGTATCTACAATTACTGAAGTGCACTTTTAAACCAATAAACAATATGTGAGCGGAAGTAAGTGGAAGTGTAATAATATGGCCTCTACCATAGTATTTTACACAATGTAACACAATTTTTGTTTTTGACAAGCAACTGTTATTTTCTAACTCATTTCATCACATTTTATTTTACTCATTGTAAAATAATAGAAAATGTTCATTATTACTGTCCAACTTTGCTTTAGTGGATTTTAGAATTTTATTTTATTTTTTTTTACTATTTTTGGACACAAAACAGCAAACATAAATTCAAAAGACACAAAGATTTATTTTTGAAACTTTTGAAACAAATTTTTAAAATGAAAAATAAACAGTTTTTCTTGATGTGCGTGAAGGGTTAGGGATTATTGTTATTCTTTTTTTATAGGCAATTTTCATCGAAGAGAAAACAGCTTTAAAAAAGCTTAAAACCTAAATGAAAAATACTGGTGACTGGCATTATTAAATTATTGTCTGAACCACAAAACAAAGTTTTGGTATCCAAGGAAATCGTAGTTTAAAGACAGGACAAAAGTGCAAATGTGTTACCTAATGTTATCCAGCTCATGGCAGGCCCACCTGTCCTCCCTTTAAGCAAGGTCACCCACTGCTGAGCTGTTTTCATCCTCTCGTCCTTTTGTCCCCTTTGTTCATACTGTTTGTCACTCCCGATCTTTGTCTCCCATCATTATGTTCAGATGGCCTTGCTCCTTATAAATTAAATATGATAGCTTCTCTTCACTCACGTTGTATTCCGCTCTCTATTTGACGTTCCACAAACTTTTACAAGAACTCTCCAACACGCATACACATTCAGCACAAATGTAATTCTCCCAACGCGGTAGCATACGTGCCTCAGTAGACGGGTAACTGAAAATGGATTTAGCCTAATGTTCATTGGGATTACATCTACAAGATGTCATTTTGGAAACTGAGGATTCAAAGCTTTCAAAAGAGCTGTTTTTGGGCTTTTGTGAACTGCAGGGTGTATACCATCACAGCAGATGTAAATACTGTGAGCCCTTCAAAATTGAGCGGTGTGAAACTTGTTTTAATGGGTTCATTCAGAAGGCTGTTTGCTCCATGAAAGTGCATTGGGTTCCTTGTGAAAAGACACTCTATCTTACTGTGTCTTGCTCTCTCCCTCCTTGTGTGATTCAGGAACATTTATCCTAATCTGATTAATGAATGAATGATTAATGATTAGAAAGGAAAAAAGAGAATCCTCACACTCATGTATCCAAAAATTTGTTTTGAAGGATAACATCCCACAGTTAATGTCTACAGTGTCTGCTACTATATATCAAATGTTTTGTGTGGTAGTATATGTTGTTCCATGCTCACCTTGAGTCCCACAGTCCTTTGTTCTGAGTGCCAGACTCCCTAGAGAACCGCGTCACAGCTTAATTCCTATGTTTATCTGGCACCTGGCGGCTTGTTCTTTATTCTTAGGCTTCTCTTTCTGAATTCCAAGGTAGGTGCATGGCTCGTATACTTTTACATGCATTGCTTGGGTAAATGCGTTCCCTCCACATATGACAGCTGGGGTTTATTGGCTTGTTAAAAGGTCCTGGATGTGCAAGTAAGACTATGCTGGGATAAAATCACAACAGTAACTCCAAAAGGGCCGTATCATGCATTTATTCTACAGATTTTTGTTCATTTATCTGAAAAATATCTGTCCAAATTCTGGACAAACAGCTAATTAAAATATTTATGATTGATGCACTACTTACTGAATTGATGTTATGATGTTCTACAGCAAGTTTGCTGAATGTGTAAATGAAAAATCACCCTAGAGGTGCCTTAGGCATAAGGAACAAGCTTAAGAAGAGCGTTTAATTTTTTAATCCATTGTTATAATCACTCATTTTTGGCCTTTTTGCCTAATTTACATTGTTGTCCAACGGCACTCATTATGTAATTTATGCAAATAAACATTTAGCCAGTTGTTCTGAAGCAAAAGACTGTGCAGGTTAATTGTGTTAACTCTAGGCTACAAGTATTATGAATTATGAATGCACAAAAAAAAAAAAAATCCAAATGAATCTCAGAAGGCCATTTTTTAATTGAAAATCATGTTGAAAATTAGGCTTTTCATTACTTTGTTCTGGCACACGATCCCAGAGAGTTCTATGAATGTCCTTGAATTTATTGCTTAACGTTTTCAACCATCTAATAGAGCAGAATGTTTTTCCCTACAGCAATGTAGTAACAGAAATCTTAAAGTGAGAGACAGACACAATAACAATTCTTTATACAGCGTGGTGCTTAAGCATTTTGTCTTGGTGTTGAGTAGGGCAGAGAGCGTGGGACGTGTAATGCCATTTGCAACTTAAAGACATAATTTATAAAGAAAGTTTTAGGTCATAATCTCACACCACTGACTGAATGAATGAGGCTTGTCCAGAATCGGGGAAAAAAAAAAAGTCATTCTATGCATTTTGTCAAGTATGCACTTTAGAGGAGACTTGAAGGTGGAATTAGGGATACTGCAGGTGCTGCTAGACAAGAGAGAGTGAGAAACTTAAAATAGCCAGTTTTATATGAGATGTGGAGTCAAAGGCCCAAACAAATGCCATAATTAAAGGCAGGACAAAAGTGAAAAGTGTCAGAGTATCTTGAAATTAACAAGAGAAAAGTACATATGAAAAGCATAGCCACAAACTACAGCTTCAAATACACACTTAAGTACAACTCTCACACTTTCTCCACATACAGTACTGTGCAATAGTCTTGGGCCGTCCCTCGGCCAAAGACTATTGCACAGTACTGTATTTATCTTTGTTATTGGCAGAGTGCACTGTTCCTTATGTATTTCAATTCAGTTCAATTCAAAGTCAGTTCAGTTCAATTCAGTTTTATTTATATAATGCCAAATCACAACAACAGTTGCCTCAAGGCACTTTATTACTGAAAATTAAAAATCTTATAATACAGAAAAAAAAAACACAATCAGATGACCCACATATGAGCACAAGCACTTGGCAATAGCGGGAAGGAAAAACTCTTTAAACAGGAAGAAACCTCCGGCAGAACCAGGCTCAGGGAGGGGCAGTCATCTGCTGCGACCAGTTGGGGGTCAGGGGAGAGAGACATGACAAAAGACACGCTGTGGAAGAGAGACAGAGATTAATAATATCTGATGATTAAACACAGAGTAAAAAGAGGTGAGTGAAGAAACACTCAGTGCATCATGGGAAGCCCCCAGCAGCCTAAGTCTATTTTACCTCACTAAGGCAGGGATCACCTGATCCAGCCCTAACTATAAGCCTTATCAAAAAGGAAAGTTTTAAATGAAATCTTAAAATAGAGAGGGTGTCTGTCGCCTGAATCCAAACTGAGAGCTGGATCCACAGAAGAGGAGCCTGAAAGCTGAAGGTGATGCCATCCAACGTATCTGCTTAGACACGTGTTTCTAAGGTTTTAAGGGCCGAGTTCAGTTTAGAAGCAGGAAATTAAAGGTCAAGCAGGCCTTTATGTCTTTAAGACATTCCTGCAGTTTAACTAATTGATGTGTCTCATCTGGCTTCATGGATACTTTATTTTACAAATTAGGATTTATGTGCACAAAACATGAAAATTTTGTACAATATGTTATAAATGAAACTAGCCGTAGTTGTTTATTCACGTAATCAATTAGTCATTTGACAGAAAATTTACTGCATTTTTCACTTCCTGTGACTCTGCTATTTTTTTGTTGATTACTGGAGAATATAATGAGCAGATTAATCCAAAAAACACTAACAAGTAGGGGCACATAGATTCTTATGAAGCTCAACCTACAACAGTAAAATTCTACTTTTACAGTAAAACATGAATAATACAATTCATATAATGATGTAGAAGAATACACAGTCAGTCGCTGAGCTATTTTTTATGCATCAAGTACTTTTAATAGCTTAAGCACAAGAATCTGATCCATTTTCCCCTCTTATGAACTGCCTTACTGTCATTTAGGGCCCGTGCTCCACTCCTACTTCCCATTATCTGGACTGGGATTCTCTTTGGCAATTTTTTTTTAATTAGTACATACACATTGCTGATAAAGTAAATTATCAATTATTTCTCAATCTTTTGTGTATACTGCAATAACAACACTTCTGTTTAAAAAAAAAAATCCCATGGCACACCTGGTTGCACCTCACGGCACATCATTTTGTAACCACTGTTCTAGTCCAAATAGATTTTGTGGAATTTATCACTTTTTATTCATTGTTATACAACACTTGCATGTGAATCTTTCACACCATGTCCAGTGTATCAGTATAAAAAGCTAAATCACAAAAACAAAACACTAGGTGTTAAAAACAGCAGTTGTGGGATCAACACACTGATTAACAGAAATAATCCTGGCTGCCTGTTTGGGTCTGTGCTGGTTTCAGTTCAATGCAAGCAGCAGGTTCTGTGAGATAACGAGAGAAACCACATTTCCTCTCTCAGGCCTGTAGCCCTGGGCCTTAGCTGGTCTTTGAGAAACAGATTTCAGTGGACAAAGATGCTCTTTTCGAGCAATAGTCACTCTGCGTTTGGCTGTCTCTGCTTGTTGTGTCAGCTCTGAATACATCGCCCTCTCCACAGCAGTCAAGACATTTGGCAGCGGTCATCTCTCTCTCCCTCACACATTCTCTCACACACACACACAAAAAAAAAAAACTTTAATTTTTATGTAGAAAAGTTAAACAGTGATGAAAATCATCATCTACTAAATGCTGTCAAAACTTACCAGGTAACTTCCCCTTTAAGTTGCCAATCTGCATAGTAACCTGGACACAGGTGAAGAGCACAGTGGTAAAGTCTTTTCTCAGGCGAGTTATCAATTTCCAGCAGTTCTTCCTTTCCGCATCTCCAGTATGATCTTCTCTCCACCACTTCTTCTACGGCGTGGGTTTCTAGATGAAAGGCAGATGAAGGTGAGAAAGCACACAGCGACAGCTTACCAACGCATGAGGACTAATTCAAAGCCAAGCTTGAAATACCGCAAGTGGTGCAACAATCTGGCAATGGCTGAGAAGCTGCTCCGGCCTTTTGTAGCCACAAGAATTAGTCCAACAGCCTGTAGGTGTGTGATTTGGAATGAGGCTCAGGTGTGTGTTCTGCTGATCACACCTGGAACACAAAAATATAAACACCCACGCAAACATACTCACACCAACGGGAGAGGGAAAGAGAGAAGAGGGGAGGGAGAGCCCAAGAGGGACGCGCACCATGACAGAAGTCACATTTCTAGACAACAAAGTGATCTCAAACTCATATACATTGGTGCCATGAAACAGTTTCCAACATTATTATTATTATAAGAAGTTGTATTTGTCCAAACATTTCACAAAAGCAAGGCAAATGTTGCAACTAATATAACAAAAATTTCAAGACTAAAATCATCCAATTAAAACAATTACAACACCGGCATGGTATAATATCGCCAACAATAAAATTAAACAGTGTATATTGATCATACACTAGTCTGACAGCTGCTGTTCACTTTGCCGCCCAAAAAGCCAGAAGGTGAATTTTGATGATTGCATATTGTGTTTTTGTATTCTTGGTATTTATTTCTCATTAGTGGAGTTGTAAAACTACACCTGCATAGAATTAAGAATATTATCAGAACCCAAATGATTATGAGTTCCCCTCTCCGACCCTCAAAATGAAAAAATTAGTAAACAAAGCACAGTAAATAAACATTTAGCCACCTCTGTTGTCTTTCTTTACTCTTTCCCCGATCCACCATCATCCATCTCCTTTCCAGTTGATCCATACTGTCCTCCTTTTTTTTCTCTCCTCTCTGTACACAAAGCAATGCCCTCAGGAAATAAATCTATAAGTGAAGGTTTGCTTTGAAAATTACCGTCTCTTATTGAATCAAATGAAGCATGGACTCGGGGAGGGAGGAAGGAAAAGGTCAGTAGACTGAGAACATTTAATGAATATTGAATCCACCATTTTCTCTCTCTTTTTGCACACACACACACACACACAAATAGGGGCAGGGCACCACATGTTTCAATCAGAAGAAATATATACACATAAAAGCAGCAATAATATCAGTAAAGACATGTACTGAAACAGTTTCTTTGTATTTGAATGCAGACTGATAATATGTCAATGATAAAAGGTGGATTAATCAATATTAGATTACTGAAGTTATCATGGAAATAGTGTAATGTACACTATATAAATTTGATATAAATTGTATTTATTGACTATAGAGGATTATGATTTTAGCGCCTGTAAAATATTTCAGTGGCTTTTCAGTTGTGAAATTGTTTAGGACTTGCTCCCTGTCTTTTGCCAGCAGTAGTTTCCCTCACATGTCAAGTTCAGATTACGCCATATTTTTGTGTGTTATGATATCCACTGTCCACCAGGTTAAGTGTAAAAGCTTGCTTTCTGAGATTAGGAGACATGGCAAACATTGTTCTCCTGTCAGTCACACTTGCTGGCTTTCACAACATCTGTGAAGTCATCAGAAAGGAGGCGCTAGCTATTGATATTCAGAGAAAAATTGTTAAAAGACAATAACAACTGAAATTGCGTGTATGCTGTCACCTGTCTAGTCCATTTCATACTTCTACCTAGCAACGCCAGAAACCTCATCCCACTTTTGTCATGTTTACAGCTGTACACATCTGAATGGTAGGAAAACACTCTCAGCAGGTCACGGAGCCTTCTGTGCTCACATCGATCAACTGCGCAACTAGTAATTGTGTGTGGACATCAGAGATGCAGCATAAGTTTTCATTCATTATGATGTGCAAGATTAAATCATTAACTGTCATGCACTGTCCTGTTCCCAACCCCATGCGGCACCCTTCCGGTCGTATTGTGTAGTCTGAACCCAGTGTTTGTGTTAATATTCTATACTACATGTATCAACTTGTATGCAAAGGGTCTAATATGCAAAAACAGCTGCTTTTTGTTTGTTTTAAGCTTACAGCGGCTACCACATGACCTAGTATGCTAATTCTTAATCCAATCGGTGTTGTCGTAATATGCGTTTGAGAAATGTATTCTTCATGTTGCGTTTGTCTGCATCACATAAACTGGATGTAAATGGATGAATGTCTGTGTTGTTCTTTAAACCTGGAACATCAACCACCCTTATCAGCACTTATTTATGATTAGCTTCATTTTTCCCCCACAGTCATCCATTCCTATATGTTTGTCTGAATGACCAAAGTTTTGTCGACTCATTCATCCAACAAGGTCTTCTTCCTTTGCAGATTTTATGACTGTTCTCATTTGTTATTGCAGTCATGGAGAAAACGTCTGGGAACTGTTTTATTGCTTTTGTTGTAGTACTCCAAATGAATAGTGGAATGAATCTGGCAGAAGAATTTGGCAGTAGGGCTGAGTAGCAGCACCTTTTTGAGTGTTTTTTTTTTTTTTTTAAGCTTAAAGAACATTACCTCTCTTTCTTCGCTGGTGCTCACCCAATTACTTCACCCTTACAATGGCCTCAAGAAGAGTAGCTGCAGTAGCTGGAGCTGAAATTTAAAAAGTGAAGTATGGCTTAAAAACAGCATTTGCTTGTGTGAATGGATTGAGTTATTCAGTTAAGTGAAGCTAACTGTATGGCAGAAGGACACATTACTGGCAGCACTTTACACGTTAGCACATGCGCTATTAGTGGCACATCAACCACATCCATTTTTAAACTTCATGCTGACATTTCAGGCTGGAAACCACATCAGTGATGTCAGAGGTCATAAAAATTCAGACAGAACAGATTTTGTCCATATTGCAGATTTTATTTATCAGCCAGTGTCTAAAATTACCACAGACATTTCTGATTTCCCTTAATGCATTTTGTTGTAAATAGGCTATAGGCAGCAATAGAAATAGATAGGAAGTCCACTGTAACAAGAACAGGAAGAAGGACATGATTCAGGCCATTAAACCTGCTGCATTTGCCTTCCAAGAGCGCTCTCATTTATATGGAGCCATGCTGATGAAAGTCAGTACAACAATATTTTGAACATGAGTCCTGCTCAGACAGAATGCACCAGGTGCACTTCCTGGACACAGAAATCTGACAAATTTGCACCAGATCGGCTTCATAGTACAAAGACTGCAGCAAATGCCAACCAAGATGTTTCTAATCACTCTCTTTTACAGTCTTCTGGGATGTCTTACTCATCTTTTTGAAAAACTCAGGTTTGGCTGAGCTTTTGAAAATCAAATGAAAGACAGAAGCTGACTTTGAACATGATACGCCAAATATGCATCTGATGTGTATCTATATACTGCATAACAATAATTCAATCATGGTTTCACTTGTTGTGCCTGGATAAAATTCACCAAACTTTATGTATAGCACAGTGCAAAAGCTTGAGCCACCCCTCATTACCTCTGCAAAAGAGGTTATGTTTTTGGTAGCGTTTGCGTGCATGCATGTGTGCATGTGTGTCACTCTGTCTGTAAACACGACCGTGCAAACTTTTGAATAAATTCTGATAAAACTTTCTAGGGGTGTAGCGTGGGGTCATGTTAACAATCCATTAAAATTTGCCTTACATGCAACATCTGAAGGTCAAGGGGCAGCAGCCTAAGCAGAGAAACCCAGAAGTCCCTCTCCCAGATATCATATTGAGTGCACTAATATAGTGCAGGGTTGCAGGTTGTTGTGTATTATTGTATAGTGTTCAAGAATCTGATGGCCCAGGGGTAAAAACTGTTCCTCGGCCTGTTTGTCGTGCCTTTGTGGGACCTGAGTCTCTTCCCTGATGGCTGCAGGTTGAACAGGTGTTGACCAGGGTGAGAGGGGTCAGCCAAGATTTTCTTTGCTCCGCTAATGCAGCAAGAGCTGGCAGTGTTTTCCAGGTGGGGCAGGGAGCAGCTGATGATCTTTTCAGCAGTCCTGAGCACTGCTGAGCCCTCCTGTCTGCAGCAGAGCAGGAAGCGAACCAGACAGACACACAGTACATCAGCACTGGCTTTATGGTGGCTTGGTAGAAGGACACCTGCACCTTTTCCTCCAGGTGGTTCCCCCGCAGGACTCGCAGAAAGTGGAGTCGCTGCTGGGTATTTTTTTTTTTTTTTTACCAGTGCTGCTGTGTTGGCAGACCAGGTGAGGTCCTCAGAAATGTGGGTCCACAGGCACTTGAAGGAAGTACAAGTCAGCCAAGTCAGTTTGATTTTCCTTTTGAGGGTTTCCTCTTGAGATCCCCGAGATACTCAAAGTCCTCCACTTAGGGCAGGAACTCATCCCTGATCCGGAGTGGGCACTCCACTGAGCACCATGGCCTCTCATACCTGCCGCTTTACACTCAGCTGTGAACCGCTCCAGTGCAAGCTGGAGGCCACCACCTGATGGATCCAACAAGACCACATCATCTGCAAACAGCAGAGATGAGCTTAATATGTACAAAATACAATATTTATCCCTTTAAAGTAAATGCTACCCAGAGTGAGCTGTCGTGGCGGAGGTTTGCGCTCCTGAAATGCTTCTTGTTTGTTTACATTTTGTTCCTGAAGAGCCAGACTGTCTTGTAATTTTCTTATATAGTCTTGATAAAAAGCTCTCCAGGCTTTCTCAAGGTACTTTTCTTTGAATAGTGCCTGCTTTCTCACTCATTTTCAGCTGAATGTTTTGTTTTGTTGTTAATTTGTTTCTTAAGCCACTTAACACTGACCTATGAATCATTCAAGCATAAAAAAAAGGCAACTAACTCAAGGGAGGAACCAATGTTGTGTCTACACATAACAGAAAAACTTAGCAAAGAACAAGTTTTTGCATCTTTAGGCACTTTGTGTCACGGTCCTGGGTCTTTGACCCAGTGTTTTTGGGTTTATTATGTTTATTTCTCATTATTGAGTTATTATTTATGATTTTCCGTGTTCTTGTAATTTTGTTTTGAATTCTAGCTTTTTTTTTAAGTTTAGTTGGAAAGTGTTACCCCGTGTTTAGTTCCTGTTTTATTTTGCTAATATCTTGTCTCATGTGCTTTTTGTTTAGTTTTTCTTCTCTTGTCTCATTAGTTAGATTCAGTTCACCTGTTCTCTCTAGCTGTGTCTACTCTCCCTTGTTACCTCATATGTGTATTTAAGCCCTCAGTTTTCATCAGTTCTTTGTCGTGTTTTCCCCTCATGTGGTGCGTGTGTTCCAAGTTTCCACTGTGTTTCCCAGAATGTGAATTTCTGGCTCCAGTCCAGCCCTGTTAATAAGTATGTTTTTCCCCTGTGAGTTTCAGTGAAAAAAGCTGAGTTTCAGTTCATTTGCCTGCCCTGTGTGTCTTGTGCCCTGTCACACACAGCTGTTCTATGACACTTTGTTACTAGCAGCTTGTAACAACACAGAATGTGTTCCCTTTTCTTTAGTTGAATCTATGAAAAATGATAAAGATAACAGTTTGACAGACATAAAATAGTACTGTTGTACCAACAACGCAATTCATAAAGCACTATTAGCTGAAAACTTGACATATCTCAGCATGGTGTGCAGGGAAATCTGAAAGTCATGTCTTTTAAAAAATAGGAAAAATAATGCCTGAGAGATACAATAGGCCCTTCAGTTGATCCATCTACTGTTTGCTGAAGGTTCATTAGAAATGGTCTCAGTGTTGTCATGTGGCTGTCAAGAAGCCAATTTTAAGGAAGGAAAACAAGGGGAAAAGGCTGTGATATGCCTAATTATACAAGAACATGACTGAAAATCAGTGGCAACAGGTCTTATGTAGAAATGATTCCAAGTTTGAAATATTTGGTTCAGATTGTCATCAATATGTTTGGAGGAGGTCAGGAAAGGGGTACAACAGTCAGTGTCTACATCGATCTGTAATGCTGCATTTCCACTAGTACCTATACTCAACACGACTCGACTGGCCAATCAGTGGCATGCTGTTCTTTGATGTTATATTTTCGGATTGCCTTGGAACCCTGGCTGAGTGGGTACTAAAAAAGTACCTGGTACCAGGACCTAATGGAAAACCCTACAAACCGTGCCGAGTTGAGTCGAGTCGCACTGATTAGGTACTCGGGGAAACGCAGCACAATACATAGTGGAGGCTTTGTGATGGTTTGGTGCTGCATTTGGTGTTGGGTATGTTGTCAAAATTAATGGAATTATGAACACAGAAAAGTACCATCAGTTTTTGATCTACCATGCAATACCATCTGGAAAGCATGGGTTTAATTTCAATGGCTTCATTTTTCAGCATGACAATGATCCCAAACACACTGCCAGTAAAAAAGTACCTGAATAGAAATACATACAATGGAAGACTGTCAGTCACCGATTGGCCTCCCCAGAGCCAAGATCTCAACATTATTGAAGCAGTGTGGGATCATCTTGACAGAAAACAGAACAAAAGGCAGCCAACATCCAAAGAAGAGCTGTGTCCTTCAAGAAGCCTGGAGAGCTATTCCTGAAAAGTACTTAAAGAAATTGCAAAAAGCTTAGCTAAGAGAGTTCAGGCTGTGTTGAAGAATAAAGGTGGTCATGCCAAATATTAACATTCAAGCTTGTTAGAATTGTAGAAACTCTGCTTTTGCTTTATATACCGTATTTCCATGTATTTTTACATGTTTCAATAAATCACTGCACCTATTTTCCTAATGAAGGGTGGCTCAAGACTTTTACACAATACTGTAAGTTAACTTTATTCCCTTCGGTCACGATACAGGAATTTTGGTGGAAAAAAAAAATCTTTTAGATAGGAGATGTCAGAAAATGAATATTAGAGTACACCATATAACTGCAGAAACACGGTTTGTATGCGGTGACTGAAGGGTGCATGTACCACAAACTATCTCAGCAATGTAGAAAATGAATAACCAATTTTCCAGAAAACTGGTTTTTATAGCGTAATAATTAAAAGAAAAGAATAGCAGGAAATAAATAAATGAACTTTTTCTGTATCAGCAAAAATTTGCAGTCATTGAATATGCATTAACATTTAACAGCAGTTTTTGCTTCATCAAGAGTTACTATAAAAATATAGTATATAGACAACTGCTATTGTTCATATATGATGGAACAATTGCTTGAACAGCAATGAAATAGTAGGAAGTTGAAAGTTATACTGGTGAGAAGCTTTTCCAAGCAGACCTAGATTTTAAGCCAATGTGATGTCTGCTCCTGTTGTTCTCTGTGGTTATATTAGCACAAGTAATAAGACAATCGAAGCCTGTTTATTGCAGTGATTATGTCTTGATGACTGTGTTTGTTTGAGGTCAGTGATTGAATACATCCTTTATTTCATTATGGCTTTCCCTAACACCCACAAGACATCAAGACCTGCTGAGCAAATGCCCTCTAGCTCAGAGACTTTGTTTTTTTCCCTTGTTTTTGTCATTTCTTTTTTCCTTTTTGCCAACTCCGATTTTCAGTTTTTGCTTCAGTTACTTTCTTTCTGCTGTGCCTCACTGCTCTCATACGACATCTCAAACAATTTCTCTCTTCCCACCTAATGGAAGCCAAAGGGAGACAAAATGATGCCATCATCAAACACGGTTTATGTAACAGTCATCCTGCTGTGGGCTGCTTGCTGTGCCACAGCTTCCCACTGGCCTAATGTCTCTCTCCCCTTCTTGATTTACCTCTCCAGAGACTCTTGCCAGACAATATTTACGCAGGACTCACACACCTGCAGTAATTCTGACCAACCCAAACACACACATACTATATGTGTATATGTACAATGTGTGTGTGTGTGTGTGTGTGTGTGTGTGTGTGTGTGTGTGTGTGTGTGTGTGTGTGTGTGTGTGTGTG
>JAVDPK010003068.1:0-10473 GCA_034780415.1 Cichlasoma orientale | reverse complement strand
CGTGCCTCATTCACCCAAGCACTTGTTTTTGTATACCTAAGTACTTTCTGTCTAACATTCACACTCTGACGTGTGCAGCTTGGGGTTCAGTATCTGGCCCAAGGATACTTCAGCATGGAGATTGGAGCAGAAAAGGATTAAACTCCAACTTTTTGATTAGTAGATAAGCTGCTCTACACCCTGAGCTACAGCCACCCCAACAAGAAACAGTCAATAATCTCAGCCCCAACCAGTCACAGCAGATGACTGCCCCTCCCTGAGCCTGGTTCTGATGGAGGTTTCTTCCTGTTAGAAAGGAGTTTTTCCTTCCCACTGTCGCCAAGTGCTGCTCAGATTTGACTGTTTTCGCTGTAATTATTGGAGGGTCTCAACAATATAAAGCACCTTGAGGTGACTGTTGGGATTTGGTGCTATGTAAATGAAACTGAACTGAATTGAACTGAATTTTTTTAAAAACATAATTATTGTGTTCCGCACGTGTATCCAGGTTCCTGCACATCACAACAGAAAAACATGGCCGAAAGCAAACACGGCAAGGCTCTGTCTCAGCTTTATGACTGACAGGACGCCATCCTCCAGCATCTGGCTGAAACTAAAGCTGTGCTCCAGAGCCATGGTTCTCAATTCAACTCTGAACCTGCATTATCTGCTCAGAGTCAGCCATCCACCATGCCACCTTCACCTCTGGAGGAAATTCCAACACTTCCACCGGCAGAGAGAACGGAAGGATTTATTCCAACTTACTCTTCTCTGGTGAGCGGGAAAAGTGTCATGGGCTCCTCACACAGTGCTCATAGGTTTTTGGACATTAACACAGAACATATGCATCAGACAAAGATAGCTTATGCAGTTAACCTCCTCAGAGGCAGGGCGCTCCAGTGGGCCCATGCTGTTCTGGCAGCCAGTGTGAATATCACCTTTGAAGACTTTTGGATAAGTTTAAAAACGTTTTGATAACTTCTCAAGCACCGATGAGGCGGCACACAGAATGTTTAGCCTGCATCAGGACAAAAGAAGTGTGGCTGACTGCACAATAGATTTTTGGACTTTAGCAGAAGAGACTGGCTGGGAGGAAAACGCTGTCCATGGTGCTTTTCAGCATGAGCTTGGTGATTCCATGTCAGATGAGTTAGTCTGCCTCACTGAATGCTCTTATGTATTAAAGTTGCTGATCATATCTGTGAGCACTGCCTCACTAAGAACTACAGCTTCCATCGGGCATGGGTATGGGCTGCTTCCGGTACTGGAAGTTCCACGGCAAACCTCGGCTGCTACTGGAGAACCGCAGCCTGAGCCGATGCAACTGCGCAGCTCTTTTGTCACTTCATCTACACAGCACAGGGATACAGGCTCGGCGAGTGTTTGTTTTGTGGACAAAAGAGCCTTTATGCAATAACTTGTCCCAAGCAGCTAAGGAACTTGCCGCCCCCACCTTTACTAGGCAATCTCATTGCCTGGCAGTAAAGGTGGGGGCACTGGTGAGCGAAACAAGTGAAACTCCCTCTCCACCAAGATTAGCTGTCTCTGCCTCAGTTCACAGCAAAACCGGCTCTTTCACTATCCAAGCCTTCATTGACCCAGGAGCCTAGCAAATCCTCTGGTAACCCCCAACCCCCCTTCAGCTAACTGCATTCAGCGGTAACCTCCTTCACCACTCACTGAACTACACCTGTGCTTCTCTTAATCTCTGTTAATCATTGTGAATATCTCTCCCTGTATGTTTATCATGCACCTGGTACACCGCTAGTTCTGGGCCTCCCATAGCTACAAGCACATAACCCTGCAATAGAAGTGTGCCTGCAGTCTGCTTCCCCTCCAGGAGATACCTCCACAGACTCATATGGACCCTTCAGATCTTTCCTCAGTACCAGCCATATACCAGGACCTCGCCAGTGTAGCCCCAAACACAACAGAGCCTCTGCTGTGATTTACAGATGGCTCTGCTGGGTGTTCTACCTCTCTGCTGACCTCCTCCATACATATTGATGTCAATTTGAACCCAAAACTTTAAATTCAGATTGATCACTCCATAAAACCTGTTTCCACTGATTCTCAGTCCAGTTTTGTGTAACCTAGCATACCTCACTCTTTTCTCTCTATTTCTCTTCCTTAGAAATGTTGTACTGACAGTCACACTTCCACTGAGACCGTTTCTGATGTGGCTTTGGTGAACAGTGGATCAGGTCTTTGCAGGATGTTTTTCTATTTCTTAAGGACATGATTTTCAGGTACTGTTCATCTGCTGTAGATGGATTTAGGGCTGACACTTTATTTTCCTGAGATTTGTTTATAATTTTGGATAAAACAACAATATAAACAAGGGTAATTTTCATACAGGGAAAAAACAAACACAACACGCTTTACTGTAATAATTATTTGGCTAAAGGTGAGGAAGTGACCACACCTGTAAGCCCCCAAAACTCATGATGAAATAGCATATAATTTCATATTCAGTATTTTTTCTCAGGTTTAGTCTTGGCATATTCCTCCTTGCTATGAAAAAATAGGTAAGAATATTCCAGTCTGTGACAGCTGGGATTGTGTTTCAGATCCAAGATGAGACACAGAGTCTGATAGACACACCTTGAATTAACATTCATGTGCTGGATGAATATACGCCTGGTTTCTTCCATTCCCACGACACAATCCTGAGGTTGCAATAAAGGCCATTTTACTCAAGGTATTATTGCTAATAAGATAAGATATACTTTATTTATCCCAGATTTGGAAATACTTTTGGTAAAAAATGAATTAATAAACACATGTAACAAATATCTTGAATAAATAGACCAGTATGTGGCTCAATAAAACACTATATGAAAAAACAAATATCTTAATAAGGTAAAAACTAAAGCAAACTACTCACAATGCCTCAATTACCTTCATCTGGGAGCTGTTGGAGCTGCTTACCTTTGTCCCTCGTCTCCCTTGACAGTCCTCCTTGGGGACTTCAGTTTCCAGACTGACTCTCACAGCTGCCCCTTTGCAGCAGAAATTATCTCACTGTTAAACTGCTTCAGCATTACTCAGCATTTTAAAGACCCCACTTACATCAAAGGTCACCCACTGGACTTGATGTGTTCCACTGGTGTAACCCCCTTGGCCCTGCACTGTATAGCTGTCTCTGAGCACCACACCTCCTTTTCTCTGTTCCTGTCCACCAGTGCAGGCAGAAGCGCACCATCACATACAGAAACATCAAATCTGTTAATACATCTGACCGAGCCAACACCACTGGGATTTGTTTGACCCCTGACCTTGCAGCCACACAGTGGATGGCCTAGTTTGTCTCAGAGCCTTGACTCTGTGGCCCCTCTAAAATCTGTGTTACCGGGTTCACCAGGTCGTCATCTGCAGAGGCTCTATAAAAAAATCCGGCTTCACTGTCCACCATGACGCCCTGAAGCACTCTGTTAACAGCTAAAATGCATTACTATCCTTTCCTCATTGGTGACCAGAAAAACCACCACTGATCACTCTTTTCTACCATAAATTGGCTACTTCGCCCCCTTTAGGCCCCCCACTACTCCGATAGCCATGTTTTTTGTTCCAAGTTCCCAGGCTTCTTCCAGGCCAAAGTCGACTCAGTCCACCAACAGCTGCTGCTGCATGCAAACCCCCTTCCACTCTCACCCCATCCTCAGGATGTTTTCCTCCTTTCTCCGCTGGTCCTCTGGGGACAGAACCTTCAGTGCTCCTGTAACCATTCTATGAAATAGGCTCCCCTCTGAGATCTGCCAGTCCAAATGCCACCTATTCACTGAGGCCTTTGGCCTCTGACCTTTGGGTGTAAAGTGACCTTGGGTTCCTTGAAAGGCACAATATGAGTCTGAGTTATTATTATTATTAAATCCAAATAACTGCTTTCCCCAGACTGTGGGTAAATATAACTCAGTCCATATCAGATAAATATGAAATAATTTAGATACACTGGGGTTAAATTAATTCATTATTGTTACGCCTATTATTAAATCCAGCATAATTTCACTATAGGTCTTATGAAAATGCACTTATTTATTTTATTTTCAATTAATCAAACATTTAGTACTTAAAATCTACCCAATGATACTACATATATCATTGGCAGAAACCACTGATCACAATACTTTAGGGTGTAATGTGTGACTGTGTCTCAGCCATCAGTTAAGAAGTGCCATCATGTGCTAAGGGGAGTGTGATAGTGTCTGATGGAGCCCCAGTGGCAGACAGAAACAGGGCTGCTGACATTTACAGCTGAAATAAGGAAATTGAAGAAAATAAACCCAAACGCAGCTGTCCTCCTTGATCAGGTGCTACACTCCCAGGTTACTAGACTTTATTTATTTTTTTATTCCCATGCACACTGCTGAGCAATGCCTGTTGTGCATGTTGGTGTTGTGAAAGTTCAAAAGCAAGGTAGATTTTTCCCCCCATATTCTCCTTTTAAAGTCCACAAACTCAACTTTTCTCCAACCTGTGCTGCAGGTTTGCCCCGGCTCAGGGGAGCCGTAGTATGGAGGAGGAACAGGGAACTCTCACTCATCTCCTCACACAAAAACACAAAAAACTGACAGGCAGCTGGTTCAAAGCTCGCTCTCCTCTCTCCCGTTCCTCTGGTGCAGAATTTCAATGCTCCATTTTTTTCCTCCCGCAAAGTTTTTTTCAATGAATATCTTTCAGTTACTCAAAGCTTACGCTGCTCATGAAGGAATTTACACAAACATCAAAATCTTGGCAGCATTGGTCCCCACAATGGCATTGCAAACACAAAGGCATTTCTTTTTTTTCTCTTTTTTTTTTTGAAATTCTTTATTTTCAAAGTTTTTGTTAATACAAGAAAAGTAAACAACAAAGAAAAGAAAAAAATTCATTTCTTGTATTTTTTTATTTTTAAAAAAGCATGCAAAATATGAATTTGCCACACACTAGGGAATTACATGCCTGTTACAAGACAAGATCGAATTTGTCAGCATGTAACATGGTATCCCCAAAATATTCAACAACACAATGCAAAACAGAAGCACATCATTGCTGCCACCTGTACACACAAATGTATGCAGAAGGCTGTAAATGTATGCTGTAGTGGAAATAGATGTGTACACGTGTAGGTATGACAGTACATTGTGGTATCATATTGTTAGTCATACTAAATAAAGTCAAGAACAATCTGGCTTGACAGCAGTCGTGGAAATTACTACATTTACACTGCTGCTATAAATTTAGAGGTACTTGTACTGTGTAGCATAACATGAGTGTTACCATGTTATGCTACTCTATACCGCTACCCAACCACTTGCTATTCCTTGGTAGTCCAAGTTCAAGCTTGCATGAATTATGGCTAAATCGAAAACAAACAGCAAAGAGCTGTGGGCGGTCCTCTACCAGGGGCCTGGGAGCTTGAGGGTCCTATTACCAAGGGGCCACTTTTGCCATCACCTTTAACATCCTCTCTAGCTCTTCACTCAGCCCTCGGTATTTCTCAAGCTTCTCAGGTAACTTTTCCCGATGTTGCCATCACTTGGTATTGATACATTTATCACTACAGCCTTCTTCCTCTGCTTGTCCACCACCACGATGTCCGGTTGGTTAGCCATCACCAGTTTGTCTGTCTTTATCTGGAAGTGCCACAGGATCTTAGCTCGGTCATTCTCAACCACATTTGGGGGCATATCCCCTTTCGACCTCAGAACTTCCAGATCATACTGGACACAGGTGTTCCTGTATACAATGCCAACCACTTGGTTATGGTGTTCCATGTTTGCCCTGCCTGCTAGCATCTTGCACCGTGCTGTTATATGCTGGATTAATTCAGGATCATCTCTGCACAGCCTGCACCTGGGGTCTTGCCAGGTGTGGTAGACTCCAGCCTCTATCATTCTTGTGCTTAGAACTTGTTTCTGCCATGATTAGTGTCTCTCTGCCATCATTCAGTCCATCTTCGTCCAGCCATTGGTAGGATTTTTTTATAGCGTACATGTCCTGTTTGAACGGTGTGGCAAGCAGAGTGGACCCAAATGCAGAACTCCGAGGCAGACTGAACTTAAAAGATGGCTTTATTGTAAAAAGGAATCCAAACCATACAAAACTGAGAATAAACTGGATGGCAAACAGGAACAAAAACCACACCTCCATGAGGGAGGACACGACAGAGAACAGAGGGGAAAGCAGACAATAAATACACTGGGAACGACGAGGGAAACAGGAAACAGGTGAGGAGAACAGGTGGACAAAATCATACTAATGAAACACAGGAAGCAAAACTGGACACAACACACAGGGAACACAGGACTGTCAAAATAAAACAGGAAACACCTAACAGGGGGCACGCAGCCTAAACACAGGGGGCTGGCACAGAGGAACACTAACAGGGACCGAGGCACAGAGAAATAGACACAGGTGCAGGGAGACAGGAACAAAGGGAACCACAACTGATAAAGCCAGAACTAAGATGAATACGGAAAACCAAAACAAACTAGAAAATAACAAAACCCAGAGAACACAGAACTAAACACAAAAGGAAATCACAAAACCAAAGATGAAACAAAACAGAACCAAAACAACACAAAGCACTGGGCCACCGGCCCAGGATCATGACAGTACCTTTGATGCATGGTAAGGAGTGAATTGATGTCTCGTTCACTCCTGGCATACAGCTTGATGTCGTCCGTGTAGAGAAGGTGGCTAATGTTCTGTAGTTCATATCTGTAGCCGGTCAGGCCTTTGCAGAACAATAGTGGACTTGGTAAATCCTTGGCCTGTAGTGTTGTTTTCCAATTCCTGATTGAATACCTAATGAAGGCTCTTCAGCTTGTTGATTTTGTGCAGGTCTAAACATTCCTGAATTGATGTGTGGCCATTAAGTCATAGGCTTTCTTGTAGTCAGTCCAGGTTGGTCAGTCTGGTCTTAGTCTTGAGTGACTGCTCTTTCCATCAATAAATGGTGTGTGCTCCTCTGGTGTTTCTGCCAATTCCTAACTAACTGTAGGCCAGACAGTTCTGATCCTCAAGAATGCCCAGAAGGGACTTTTCCCATCCAGCCAATAACCTGCCTCAGCACAACATGGAAGCTCCTGTCAGGCATTATAGCTGCTAAGAAGAGCAGGCACATCATGGCAGCACAGGAACAAGTTCTAATCACAAAACCAATAGAAGCTGGGGTCTACCGCAGCAGGCAAGATCCCAGGTGCAGGCTGTGCAGAGATGCCCTTGAGACAATCCAGCACATAATAAATTGACTAGTAATTATACAGCGCTTTTCTACTCGAGCACTCAAAGCACTTTATACAACACATTTGCATTCACCCATTCACACAAGCACTTTTTTCTACATCTAAGTGCTTTTCTATGTAGCATTTGCGCACACATTCATGCAGACTGGAGCAGCCAGGAATTTAATCCACATCCTTCCAGCTGGTAGATGATCTGCTCTGCCTCCTGAGCCACGGCCACCTCTCAAATAACAGCAGGGTGCAACATGCTAGCAGGCAGGGCATACATGGAACACCATAACCAAGTGGCTGGCATAGTATACAGGAACATCTGTGCCTGGCCTGGAAGTCCCAACGTCGAAATGGGACCAAATGTGTCCCCAAATGTGGTTGAACATGACCAAGCTCAGAACCTGACGGACAAACTAATGATGGCAAACCAACCAGACATAATAGTCATGGACAAGCAGAGGAAGAAGGTCGTATTGATAAATGTAGCAATACCTAGCAATAGCAATATCAGGAAGAAGGACCATGAGAAGCAACAGTAGTCCCCGTGGTTATCGGAACACTCGGGTCAGTGATCCCCAAACTGGGAGAGTGGCTCCAGCAGATTCCAGGATCAACATCCAAGATCTTTGTTCAGAAGAAGAACAGCTAAGATGGGGTGGCTGTAGCTCAGGATGTAGAGCAGGTCACCTACTAAATGCAAGGTTGTCAGTTCAATCCCTCGCTGTTGCAGTCCGCGTGCCAAAGTACAACACATGGGCCAACAAAATGCACGTGAGCGTCACAACTGGACCAAGGAGCAGTGAAAGAAGGTGGCGTGGTCTGATGAATCATATGTGTATCACGAACCTGAGGAACACCTGGTACCAGAATACACTATGGGAAGAACGCAAACCAGTGGAGGAAATGTGATGTTTTTGGCAATGTTCTGCTCGGAAACCTTGGGTTCTGCCATCCATGTGGATCGCAGTTTGGCACGTACCGCCTGCCTAAGCACTGTTGCAGACCATATACACCCATTAATGGACATGGTTTTGTCTGACAAAGCAGGATAAGGCAGGATAAGGCGCCCTGCCACAAAGCAAAATTGGCTCAGGAATGGTTTGAGGAGTACAACAATGATTTTGAGGTGATGACTTGGCCTCCAAATTCCTCACATCTCAATCCAGTCGAGCATCTGGAGGCCCCACTTCACAGCTTACAGGACTTGAAGGATCTGTTGATAACATCTTGGTGCCGCATACCACAGCACACGTTTAGGGGTCTAGTGGATTCACAAAAGGAGGACCAACACAATATTAGGCAGGCTGTCATAATGTTGTGCCTGATCAGTGTACGCTGTACAGTAAGTACTTCTTGTCACCCTGCCAGGTAACTGTCTGACAGTGTTCTACTGTTCATAATAAATATTATTAAATATTATTTGATGCAAGACGTTCTGATTTGTGCTCGTGTTTTTACCAGGTTTGACCTACATGTGGAGAAAAAGTGGTTAAAACAATTAAATGTGGGAAAATGCAAATAAACAATAGTAATAGTCACAAATTCAAAGTACTTTATTTTTGTTCTAAAAAACAAAAACACTCATTAAATGTAAACTATGTGTAAACATAACCTTCTCTTTTAAACAATGCTGATATTTTGTTTTTGTACTGACAGACTATGCTATGGACGTTTGGGTAAAGTAAATTTTTGTTTTCCACGAGACCACGTTCTTCTAAGCTCAATGTCCTTTTTCACAGTTACAGGGAAAGTGATTTGGGTCCTTTGCCTATGCTCCACCTCTGCACCACGTTTCAGGAAATTCATCTTTGTAATTTGTCTGTAATCTTTCTGACAAACGAGCAAACAATCTATCACTTCTTTTTACTGATGTCACTGTTCTTTAACTTGATGAATGCTTTGTTACAGTTACTGATTGTACTTGGCTCTCGTATTTGTGGCATTCCTGAGAGACACGATGTTTCTTTGATTACATTCCTTCAGTAACAGTCTCAGATTCAGTCATTATTGCGTAATTCTGATGTTCTGAACCAGAGTGGCACAGACGTAATGCAGAATTAAACGTGCCTGAAGATCCAGCTGTGATTTTCTTTCAGGGTTCCTACCAAATGTGACCCTCCATGTAAAACAAAGCCCATAGAGTCCGCCAATGTTCTTTGTAACAATCGAGTCATTATAGTTCAACAAAATGTGCTTATTATGATCACCAGCTGGACATGATGACAGCTACATCGGAAGTATAGTGTACAGTATAGTGTGCAGCCCAAACTGAATGATTAACTGGTCATCCAGCCTTCTCAGTACTTCTGTTTTCCTAAAGCGATCACAGACTTCAGTGTCACCGCTGTCGGCCACTTTGGTTATCAGGCTCTGGGTCCCCCGTGGCTGCACCCAAAGAGGCCCTAGCTGAGGGTCCTCAGTTCTCCACCACAAAGATAAGAAAAGGTCGGTGAGCTCAAGTCATCATGCCAGAGGCTGCTGAACATATGACAGGCATGGGGATGTAGTGATAGTCCTTCATTTTACAATGCTGCAGCAGGTTCTCACAGTTGGGTAGTAAACTGTATGCACAGAATCTACTAGTGTGACAGAACTCATTTTTTCACTTTAAAATTTTGTATGACTATCAGGAATGAATTTACCCTTTATGAGTAAAAACTGAAATATTTATTCTCTACACTGAACTTTTTGCTGCATAACCAAACGTCAGTAAATATCACAATGTGTGGAGGGCAGAGGTAGCAACAGTTTACAAAATGCTTTGACAGGAAGGCAAAAGCAGAAAACTCAAAGGGTAGACAGACATTCACAAATATATTCACATAAAGAGCTAAAGGAATAAAATATCAAATTAATGAAGGACTGGACACAGGCAGCTAACAAGACGACTAAAGGATGATCACCAGAACATATCACATGTAATAGAATCACTTGAGTCTATTGAAACGAGTTTTAAGTGTTTTAAAGGAACACAGTGATCCTGAAAGCCTGAACAAGTTCTGTTAGTTCTGTTGTGCAGCTTGGAGCCAGACTGAGGCAAGCTTTACAAGTGATTAGTAAAATCTCAAAATCAGTTCTAAACTGTACAGGAAGCCAGTGCAGAGAAGCCAGTCGAGGGGTGATGTGATGCTGTCTATTAAAACCAATAAGAAGCCTAGTTGTTGAATCTAAAGCTGTTGGAGGTGAGAGAGTAACTTTTTTATTAATGCCAGAGAGGAGGGAGGTGTAATATTCCAGTCTTGAGAAAATAAATACAGTACCGGTAAAAAATTTG
>JAVDPK010003067.1:8547-27724 GCA_034780415.1 Cichlasoma orientale | reverse complement strand
GTATTCAACCCCCCCAAAAACAAACAAATATAGCCTAATATTTTGTGTCTACGTTTATATTTGCCCACCTACATTTTAAGTCTGCCCACCCAACTACAGTGGGCTAGAACCGGGCCTGCTGGAGAGTGATACCAGGGATTTGGAGGGTGTAATGAGAGTTTATTTATTTATTTATTTTTTGTTTTTGAACTTCTGTCCGGACACCGGGGGACAGAGATATATTATGTGGATGTATGCATCTTCATTTGTGTACGGCTGCATGGACCCCAGCCAATGTGGTAGCTGTACTGTCACCAGTGTATGTATCTTATCCAAAAGAAAAGAAAAAAGAAAAAAAAAAAAAAGAAATGAGTAAGGGGCCAAATGCCTTTCCACAGTCTGTGAAAGTTCAGTATCAGCTGAAAAGTCAGTCGGCTCTGGTAAATTTAATACATATTTAGTATCTTTACCTCAGATGACAGTTGTAAGTATATTTCTGCTTCTATCCTTTAGTTAAAATATCTTTTTTGCATTCTTCATCAGAAAGCAGAAGGAAGGTAATTACGACCTGGTTTCTGGTACTCGATATCAAGGGAACGGAGGTGTTTATGGCTGGGACCTGCGCAGGAAACTCATCAGGTCACTGCTGGTCAGCACTTCTTTGTCATCAGTTTCCACTCACCTCATAGACAAACGGTTTTATATTTCTGCCTTTCTCCTTTTTTTTTTCCCTCTCGGTCACAGTCGGGGGGCCAACTTTTTGACTCAAGTGTTGTTGAGACCCGGTGCTTCAGACCTCACAGGCAGCTTCAGGTAAGCGGTGTTACTCTTGTGAATTAAGTGCCTCTGACTGCTAAATTTTCTCACACTCCTGCCGTGTGTCACCCCCCTGCTGCCTCACTGACATCAGGCTGTACAAGAGAAAGGTGCTGGAGAGTCTTGTTGAGCGCTGCGTGTCCAAAGGCTACGTCTTTCAGATGGAAATGATCGTCCGAGCCAGACAGCTCAACTACGCAATCGGAGAGGTGAGGATTTTTTTTGCCTACTGGAGCCCCTTCCATGATGCTCAATCTGTATATCATTTTTTTTCTCTTCATGTTTAGTTGAAGATTCAAAATCAGAAAAAAAATGGAAAATGGAAAAAATGGGCCAAGAACAAGATTTGATTCTCATATTTAATCAGTCAGATTTGTATGAACAGGAAGCCTCTAATTATTTTTAATAGTTTATTTTTTTTAATAGTTTACCATTGTTGTCCTCCAGTTAGCAGCTTCAAAACTACGTTCTGCTTTGTTACACCTCCAATCAGAACTCACAGAGAAAGCTTTAACATTTTTTTAAACCAGTTCTGGGGCAATCTCATACCTCTGTGTGTGTTCGGAGCACATCAGATGAAGTCTAGCTTTAAAACCGAAATGCATGTGCTTGTCAAATCAGAACTACATTCGTTTTTAGACTCCACAGAATGTTTGAAGGTTATTTTTCATTTGTAAAACAGGATGAAAGAGCAGTTTCACTTTTTTTCTGTATTAAATATCTCATTAGACTAAGTGTAGTTTAAAAGCCACTACACTTGTTAGAATAACAAGTATATAGTGAGATTAATGGGTTAGTGAGTCATGAAGATGGCTCTTTTTATTTGGCTAGATCACTGTGGTTCTTACACTGAGCACACCTGGGCAGGAGCAGGCTAGGCTCAAAGTTTCTGTTTTAAATCAGCTGGAAGCAGCACGTTTTCACAGATTCTTTTATTTATAGTGTGCTTTAAGTGTGGTATAGATTCTCTGTTTTTATTAATACAGAATATAGAGCCACATCCAGCTATAACATTACACCAACACAAACTGTGTATCTCACTGGAATCTGCATGCATTCAGTTGGTAAAGCAGAAAATGTATAGATGATTTTATGTTTGGTCCTAATCTGGCATCAAGTCATTTATTTTTTTAACACTGCTGCACGTGCAGCTACTAGCACACAGACTTGAAAATTGATCCGTTAGATCTGTAGGCTTTACCTATTCAGTCAGTAAAATGAATTTCAGTGTGATCTGAGGACAAAATAAAGTTTATTAGGAAACAGGACAGTGTCGGACCTGAACTCAGTGAATCACCTTTAATGTTTAAAGCAGGGGTGTCACACTCAATCACAGGGCGGGCCAAAATTGAAGACACAGTCTGAGTCGCGGGCCGAACAGGATTAAAAAAATGTTTTAATCAGCAGCATGAATTTGAATGGCCATAATACAGCAACTTTAAATAAAATATAAAATTATATTTTTCTTCAAAAATAACATCAGAGAAAATGAGAATATTTCAAGCTGATGTGTTTGCAATTTTTACAGACAAAAACTGTGATGTAAATTTCTGCACATCAAAGTCATAAAAACGCTGCGTAACCTGCGCTGTGTGTCCAGTTTCTCAGCAAAAAGAGCAGCTGCAAACACAGCGATGGAGACTGGCGGGCCATTAATCATAGTCATATGAAATTATCTCATGGGCCATATATAATTATATCGCGGGCTGGCTCTGGTCCGCGGGCCTCGAGTTTGACACGTGGTTTAAAGTGTCAAGTTTAATGTTTCTAAAATGCAGCTGTCATGTAAGAAATAAACAGCATCCCTGATATATATGCACTGTATAAATAAATAAATATATTAACTCTGGTTTTTATATTTATTTTAGTCTGCTTGTGGTGATTAAATCCTAAGGCTCTGTAGCATTGCTCTCTTGCCTTATTTGTAGTGAAACGGTTCTATTTTGTTGTTCTATTTTTTGCTCTTCATACATCTCTATCACTTTCCTCTGACAGTATCAGAGGCAGTGCTCGGTCGATCCATTTTGTGTGGAAGAAGAGTTGAGTTGATGCCTGAAATGCCCTCTTTTATGTGAGCGCACACAGAGCCTGAAGTTAACGCCGGGGTTAGCAGAGAAAATGATAACCACCATCTCCATGTGGGGTTTTACATTTTGTCAAAGCAGTTAACACAAAGAAAGCATAGCTGTGTTGGCCGTAGTATATTCCTCTGAGCAAAGTTACTACTTGTACTGGACTCTGTATGGACTGCTGGTATGGTGGTACACAGGGGGGGGGGGGGGGGGTCGCTGCAGAAGGTAGCCCCACATGTTTTACATCAGATGCTCTTCCTGACACAGCCTCAGAGGGCATTTGTATCGCCGGCTGGAATTGAACCAGCGACCTTTTGCTTGTTAAGCAAATGTGTTGATGACACGGAAAGCTTGAGAAGCCATTAATTTTGCTTTGTAGTACTACATCCCTCAGGAGTACACTAGCTCGTGCACCCCCCGATGCTGGGTTTGGCCTCCTTCTGGTATCAAACCAGTAATCTTTCACGTGTAAGGCCAGTGCCACTACATCATGGAGCCACTTCCTGCAGTTTAGTTACCTGTAATAATCTTGCACAGAGACAGTTTGACAGTTTCACTCTTAGTGGTGGGTTCACTTTCTTGTTCTTAGAGGCCACATTAAAGCCCCTTACAGTTTTCTGGATATGGATGAAGTCTACTCTTAAAGGAAGCATTCAATATAGACTTAAATTAAAAAAAGGTTTTCCACAGTGCTCCTTAATTTCATGTAGCAAACAAAAAGAGACGAGTCCACTTCAGACACGTTCACACTCGGTGTGATACTTGGTGTGATTTAGCTGCCTAGATAGAGGTTGCAGGAGGCAGCGCACAGGTGGATCATTTTCTCATGGTGATTGAACAGGACCTGCAACCTCAGCAGAATATGATGTGGATTTAGACAAAAATCTATGAATTGCCCTTTTATTCTTTAAATGTCATGATGACAAAAATTTAAATGCTTTATTTCTGCTCTTAACTGCTGATTTTGGATGTTCAACAATTCTGTTGTTCTTCCAACCAACAGGTTCCCATTTCCTTTGTGGACCGAGTTTATGGAGAGTCCAAACTGGGAGGGAACGAGATCGTGTCATTCGTCAAAGGACTGCTCACGCTCTTTGCCACAACATGATCAGTGATTTACTCAGTTTGAACACACAGTACCAGTCACACGCTCAGTGTGTCCAAACCTTTGACTGGTACTGTAAGTATTCCTCTCACTGTGTTTAATACAGTACTTGTATCAGAATTGTAATGAGGAGGGAAAAAAAGCTGCACTTGCCTGTGGTCAGACAGCAACATGACAGCAAATAACAAGGGAGACATCTCTCCCTGTTAGGGGTAAATATAAAAGACGTCCCTGTCACAGACCTTCACGAATACAAAAGACACAGTGCTTTACATTCCCATCGTCCTCTTTAATCAGTTTCCGGCAAAGCACAGTGTCTCATCATTCCCAACCCAGACAGCTGACTGAACTCTGCATTAACAAGGCTGTCACATGAGTTTAAGTACACACTGAACTGCCACACCTGTGATTGATTGTATAGAATTAAACTGTTTTTATCATTGGCCTTGAGGTTCTTTTTCTTTGAGATACGGACAGCTTCTACTGATATTCCTTGCGGAGTTTAAAACCTGAAATTAATGTGATTGGTTATTGATATTGTAGACACAAAGTTGGTCTTCCGGATCTTTCAGTCCAGACGTGTGTAACGAGACACATTCCTGATGATGTGGTAATGACTTTACGAGGCTTTTATGGAGCTTTAAGTCTCATTCTCATGGGACAAACATATTTCTCACAATTTCTCCATCATAGATGGATGGATGGAATGAATTTGTAGACTCTTTGCTGGTTTTTAGATTGCTGCAAAACACATTTCATCAACCTTTTGGAATCCATTGCTATCAAGGGAGTGTGCTGACCAGTCAGCATATAATGGGCAAAATGAGCATCATTGTAAGAAAAACTGAAGGACATAAGTGTCTTTTTTCCTTCAAAAAAGACCTTTTTTGTGTGATTATATATGTAAACACACAAAAAGGGCTTTTTTGTGTAGAAACGTGTAAATCATTTTAGCAGTGTAGCTCCATTCACTGCTGTTTTTTGAGGAGTATCTCAGGAGCGCCCTCTGCAGAGCCCCTGCTGAATTGCAGCCAATAGCTGTACAATGGACTCACGAGGAGGTGGAATGGCTGTCCTGCATCCATGGCTGTTACCAAACTATAAGCTCACTGAGGTCTGGACTCAAAGGGAATTCTACAAAGTTGTTGCCCACCCTACAGTATCTGGCTGCTTCTCTTTGAGGGGGTTAATCAGAGGAATTAATCAGAGGCACTGTTGGGCCAGAGCCATTGATTAACCTTTTCCCTTGTGCTATTTTAATTTCACGTGAATGAATGATTGTTTTAATTTCTTTGTTTTCTACATATAACACTCATCTTCCATATTTCTGTATACACAGAAGAACTTTATTGATCCCAGGGGGAAATTCATGACATTGGTCCTGTTAAAGAAGGAAACTGTGCAAAATGGCTCTAGTTTTCAAAATTTCTGTTCATTGTAATGCAACTCTAAGACCTAGTCAGGTGCTACACATTAAGCATACATTCAGAGAAAAGTAATCTGGACCTCACTCATTTGTAAACCTTGACCCTGCCTACAGCTGTAATGATACTTTAAACCTGAGAACAGAAGCCAAAGGTAGTGGGCCACCAGAGACTCACCCAGCAATATAGTGAGATGTTTAGGAGCAAAGGTTCATTACTGGTCTTGAAACTGAGATTGAGGCACAGTTTGGAGCATTCAACCATATCTCAGTTCTCCCCAGCACACTGTCACATACTGCTGCTGAGCCTTTAGTGGTCAAACTTGTAGAGCTTCTCTCTAATATGCTAAATGGTTTATAAGCGCTTTAACTGGAAAAGCACCTTAAAATGTTGCCTCTGTCACTTGAAAAAGAGCTCATAATGAACAGTCCGTTCCACAGCCTCAGCCAGTCAGGAGCTCGAACATCAGCACTTGACATTAAATATCTCATGCAAGGCTGGCAGACAGCTGCTGCCTCACCTGGCAGCAAACCTGAATACACAGAGTGGCAGGAGTGTGAGTGACAGTGATGATGGGATGAGGGGGTAGGCGGGCAAAATCAACCCCAGCTGATGGAGAACTTTTTCTGTCACTTTAGCCGTGTGGCTGCAGTGTCACAGTGGACTCGGTGCTGATAACAGAGCTAGTCTTTGGGGCAGCCCTTCTCCTGCCACTGTACAGGAAAGTAGTCCCGGCCACTTTGATAGGCTTGGGCAGCTATAGTACAGCGCCACCTAACGTTGCCTCAAGCGTTCATACCACTCCAATTGAGTGCTGAGGCACTGTATTCATCCGTCCCTCCAGAGGGGAGGGGAGGGGATGAGGGGGGGACGCCAGATGTAGCCAAACTGCGCGTGCGCATTACGTGCAGAAACCCACTCCAGTAGGACGCCCGCTGTCGGCCAGTTATCGTAAGTACTGCGCTGGGTTGTTTACCTCACAGAGTCAGGCACGGACACCAAATGCCTGCCGCAGCCTCTGACAGACGACACAGGTAGTCTTTTGAACAGACATTTGCTTAATTGGTTAAATTGATTGACAGACCAATCAGGAGTTTTTAATGAGCCGGCCTCGCGAGGTTCTCACAATTTATGCTAATCAAGTCGATGTCACTTCCGCCCCTTTTATTTGCGCCATTTTGGATAGGGCAGTTTCTAGGCTGGATGTGTATTGTCTGTCAGAAGAGAATGGGAACAGCGTTATCGGCTGCCAGGCACTCATAGGTACAGTTAAATGTGATTTATTTGAGTGAAGAGCTACGCCGGTAGTTGTTCCTCAAAAACAAGACATGTGCCCACCCTCACCACTCCGGGGAATGGAGCTTTTAATTGTCTAATGAAGCTCGCAGGCTTTTCGCTCCCGTTGGCCGACCAGAGGGAAGAGGATAGCCCTTGTCGGCGAGGGACGATCGGGTTTGGAGGATAGACCGGCGCTCCGGTGCCTCGTTCTTCTCGCGAAGCAAGCTGTCACCTTAACGGATATTAGAGGAAATATCTGAACAAGTCAAAGTGTTTGCACATCGCCTCAGCCATCCTGAGGTGACACATTTCACTGAGACGGGAGCGCTGGATGTGAAAGCAGGTAAACTTGTCTGTCATAATGTTCGGCTTGAAGCGAGGTAGTTTGCCGTTAGCAGTAGCTACCTGCGGTGATGCGATGGGCGGCGTTGAACTACAGCTAAGGTAACTTGGCTGTCGATTTGATGTTACTCCCTGTAAGGGGCGCAAGCTCAAGTTGAATTACTTGTCCTGTAATGTTTGTTTATAACAGTCCAGATAAAAAGTGAATGCAGGCGGGTGTCGTTTGTGTTAAAATAAGTGCAGAAAAGGCAGCATTATTATTATTTTTTCAGCCCGTGTTGTTGGTGCGAGTTTGGCTAGCCTAGCATGCTAACTTAGCGCGGTGTGCCCCCATTCTTTGTCAGTGACAGCAGCTGCCTGCCAAAGCTATCGATCTGGATTTTGCCAGATGTTTATCAGATTCAGTGATGCCAACGTGGACCCAAAGCACCGATGTATTTATGTCGACAGCTCAAGCTGCCACCGCCGGGCTCGCTGGTGTTTCATGCGAGGAAGGCTCCTGATGCTGAAAGTGTAGAGAGTTGTCTTCAGCCCGTTATATGTTGTGGCTTACATGTCTGTGTTTGAGATCGTGCAGGTTTTCATTTGAAGCATCGGAGGTGATTGGGCTATGATCAGAGGTCAGCCAGGTGAGATCGGGGTTGTGGTGGGGAGGAAGATTGTCACTTGGCCGGGACAAGAGTCAGATTATGATCACAACCATCAGTCTCACATACACACACCTCTTCATCTTTATTACTAAGTGCTGCAGGCAGGTGTTGTGAGTCCAGTGACACAACTGTGCATTTAAAGCCTCTCAAACTTTTTCTGGTATCAGAGTGGACATGGATGTCACAAGAAGCTTCTGTCCTCATTCCTACATTGAAGGAGAAGTGCAAACAGCAGCTGGAACACGGGTTTTCCTGTCCCGGTGAAGGACTGAGTGAGGAAATCAGTGGTTGAAGGTTTGAGGGCCTCCTGTTTTCTTCTTTTTCATACCACCATAGAAGGGTGGGGGGGGGGCTCTTTTCTGCCAGCAGCTCTGATTTGAGAAGAGTAGAGAGCAGGCTCCTATTGCCTTTCCTCCCTTTCCTCTTCCTTCTCTCCCTCCCTTCCCTCCTACTCAGCCTCTCCTTGTTTTTTTTCCCTCTTGCTCCTTTTCTTAACTCTCACCCCCCTTCCCCTCCCCTTCACTCCCATCCATCGCCCCCTCTCTCACCCTCTTCCATTTTCTCTCTCCCCCTTCAGCCTCTTCCCCGCCTTTCCTCACCCTCCCCTCTGAGCCTGTCTGTCCAACCTCTCTGCCTCCCCATCCCTTCCCCCCCTCCACTTCCGTCGCTCACTCTGTCCTCTCTGCTTTCCTCTCATCTCTCTCCTCACACTCCTTCTACCCTCACTCACTCTCCCACCCTCCCTCTCCACTCTCCCTCCTCCTTCTCCTCCTCCCTGCTCTCTCACCCCCCAACCCACCCACCACCTCATCCTCTCACATTCGCCCTCCCCCTTCCCCGATTTCTCTTGCTCCTTCTGTCCCTCCCCTTCCTCCCTCCCTACACCCCCACCCCCCACTCCCCTTCTCCCTCCACTGCAGACATATTGTAGAGGCTGCTGCTGACTCAATAGGAGGCGCCATTCTGTGATGGTATTGCAAGGCAGGGAGAAAAAAAGGGGGCAGGCAGAATATAGGGAGGCTTACATAATGGAATTCCTCTCTAGCGCCATCTACAAGTAATGGGAGGAAGTAGGAGAGAGAGACGGGAGAGGGGAAGTGGGCAGGGGTGTGTGAGGCTTGCACTCCCTCTTGCTCAGTTCCCACTGAAAGACAGACATGAGTGACAGAAAGGTGTCCTCACTGGACCAACAGATGGTGGAACCCACATCCCCTCTCTCCTCGTGTTTTCTAGAAGGGGAAATAAGCTGAGGTGTTCACAGGAATCGTTTGGGAGACTGTGCTGTCTGTTGTCACTGAACTGCCTTCATGCAATTGTGCATCAGTGACCTTTGACCTTACTAACTTGGAGCTTTGATTTGAATAGATGCATTGGATTATTTGGGAAATGAATTAAAACACTTTCATCTTCTGGCAGACTGACTTTATTGATAAATGATAGCGATAATAACAATGGATGGGGGAGGATCATTGTGGGTCTGTTGTTGTGTTAGCATCACTTTTAACTCATTGAGCACTGGCTTGCCCCTTTGTCGTTGAAACGTCCTGTGCAGCCTTTTTGTAAAAGGTTATTAGTACATCCATTGTATGTCTTTGCCAGTGCGTTGCTGCACGTTTGCATGTTGTGGGCACCTGTCAGTTTGAAACGTCGTGGAGCAGTGGTGGAAGATGTATCCTGGCACCCGCATGCATTCTTGTGGAAATGAATGAGATAATTAAAGCAGGAACCCGGTCATATAAATACCACAGCTACATGGCAAAAACTGTGCAGGGTAACATTTACATTTTGTTATGCTGAGGTCGTTAAAGGTTTTGAGGAAGCATGCTTGCATCAGCCAATTAAACTCTTAGGGAATAAACACTTTGCTGCTCGGCCTTCCTGACAGAACATGGTGTCATGTGTCAAGCGTAGAAAAACCACGTGTGAATTGTGTATATAATTGATGACTGAATTCCATTTACCAGCTTCAGTTGTATGGTTCTTGTATCGTTTGTTCTGGCCTACTGGGGCACTTGAATAGAGCAGAGCTATTGGTATTGCTAACACCTCGTGGTTTCTACTCCGTCAAGTTGAGTGTTTGCTGTGGAAGCTGCCTTCGTAAATAAGACGGGGATTACTCTTCATTTGGTGGTGAACATGCAGAAATTCCACAGGCATATCTTTCTTTCCTAGTATACAGTTTTCAAGTCCATCCTAAGGATGGGGCATTCTGTCTTACAGATGAGTCCATACAGTCACAAAGATTGGCAGGCATGTTGACATCCGCATGGAGCTTCCTCTCCATGTATCAAAATTTAACGAAGTCAAAATACCCAAAAGACAGTACTTTAACAGTTGTAAGTTGTTCTCCGTGTCTGAAAAGAACTTTTGAATACATCGTCTCATTTAGCTGTTATGAAAGTTCAATCATGTAAACTGTTCCCTGACCTTTGGCTTCAGTTACCAGACACCTGTCCAAACTTTGACTCGCACCTGTTGATTGCATCGATGTGTTTTTGTTTTTTGTTTTTGTTTTTTTCTGTTCAGGCAGGCAGAATGTTCCAGCTCCCTGTCAATAACCTGGGCAGTTTGCGGAAAGCAAGGAAAAATGTGAAGAAGGTCCTTGGAGACATCGGCCTGGAGTTCTGTAGAGATCACCTAGAGGTGGGTGTGCCGAGGCTTTGTTGTTTTTACTGTAACCACACATTCTCGTCTAGCTTCGTCGTGGTAGCTTTGCATGAAGAACAGGTCAACATTCCTTTCAGGCTGCTCAACATGACTTTTTCAAATTCACCAATTTAGGTTTGGAATTGAGATGTCTCATTCACTTGTTTTTATTTTTTTGTTTTTTTTTCTCGTTTGGTTTTTTTTTTGCTTGAAGTAAGGATTCAGCAGCAACTTCCCCGACACATCAGGCATGAATGTAGATAATTTAATATATTATGGATCTATTAACTGTATCCTTAAATTTAATACATAAAAGATTGTATTTGCAGTATTATTGTTTCCTCATTTTTGTGAAATCTCATTTCATGGAGAAAGATGATCCTCTTGCTTAAAAGCAGAAACAGACTTCCACATCATGCTGTCTGGATTTCATGAAGGCATAGGCTGAAATATAAATATAAAGTTACTGCATTGGTATTTATTAGTAAAATATGAAATGATCGTGAGACACAATGAAATGTGTCTCACGATCATGGAAAAATGGAAAAAATGCAAATTTATATTTATGTTCCTCACCGTGTTTATTTTCTTGTTTTGTTTCAGCTTATTGTGAAAGTCTGTACCGTGCTTTGCTCTCAGTTACAGTCGTGCTAGTTTCTCATTCTCAGCTCAGCTTTACTAAACATGAGCAGTGGCGCAGAAGAGACATACAGTTATGTGATAAAGAAAGTTTTCACAGGACTCTGTGCAGTCCCGTGGCCGTAATGCACAGCACCACGTTTGCCAAAAAACAAACATAACAAACATCAGCAAAAACACCTCCTACCAACTGTCAGCACGGCGGTGGAGGGGTGATGATTTGGGCTTGTTTTGCAGCAACAGAAGCTGGGCTCCTCCCAGTCATAGATGAACTGCTCTGTATACCAAAGTATTCTCGAGTCAAATAGCCCACAGCAGCAAATCTCCAACAGAATGGGTGAAAAAGAAGAATGCAGTGGTGCGGTCAAAATCTAAACCTCAACCCAATTAAAATGCTGTGGCAGGATTTTAAGAGAGCTGTGCATAAATTGCATGAATTGAAGCAATGTTGTAAAGAGTGGGCCAAAACTCCTCTGCATGAGTGTGGTAGACCGATATTCATCCAGAAAATGATTATTTCAAGTAATTGCTGTGAAAGGTGGTTCTACAAGCTAATGGGGGTGTACTTTGTTTTTTCACAGGATTGCACGTGAATGTAGGTGATGTGAAAATAATGTTAATCAAACAGCCAACAACTTCTTGCATTAACACAAGTGCAATAAAAGCTTCCTGAAAGTGTGTGCAGACAACATCAGCATGCGTCACCAGCTAAACTTTTCAGACGTGTCAACTTATTTGGACACAGTTTGCAGTTAAGTCACCAACTTCTGCAAACAGAAATTGTTGGTGTTTGTGTAGGAAGCATGAAATGTCTCCAAACTGCTGACCCCTGACTTTAGTTTACTTAGTTTGTTAGTGCTCCCTCTGGCTACCAGTGCACTGCTGATCTACCTTTTCTCAGTCAGTACTGGACCAATATTCAGTCCAAATATTTGATTGCTACATCCCCAAAATCTGTATGATCTTTTTGTTATCTGCTATAAGTTTATATAGAGAGACCATAAATTAAAGTATTGTAATTTTTTTTTTTTTTTTAGCCCAACATCAATTGTTTTGTTTCAAGTGTTTTCCAGAGAACAGTAGAAAGCTGAAATCAAAAATGTGAGTTCAGTGAAAAAGTCAGTATCATATATGTCTGTGTCCCTTGAGGTTGAGCTCTTTGTCTTGTGACAGTTTTAAATAATGTTCTGCTGAGTGATAGCATTTGTTTATGTATGCCCCAGGACTATAAGGACTTTACTCCTCCGGAGGTGTATATAAAGCACACAAGCTGGGAGGATGTGTGTATGTGGGAGCCATCGCATACCAAAGTCCAGGTGCGTGACGTGTGTATACGCATAAGCACTCACATTACTTATTTTACACACTTTAATACATTAGTGATTTTTTTCCTTTTAGACACACACACACACACACACACACACACATACATATATATATATAAAATATGATTTGTTTAAATCACAAAAACATAAAAATGTTTGGAGGTACTTTTTTTGTTTTTGTTTTGGAGAGGAACTAATAGTGTCTCTCACCCTCTCTGTTTCCAGGACTACAGATCAAAACCTTTCTGCTGCTCTGGTTGCCTCTTCTCATCCAAGTACTTCTCTGCATACAAAAGCCATTTCCGCAATGTACACAGCGAGGACTTTGAGAACAACATTCTGCTCAACTGCCCCTACTGCACTTACAATGGTAACAAAAAGACTCTGGAAACGCACATTAAACTTTTCCACATGCCTAATAACGCCATGCGGCAGGGCCCTGGTGGTATGGCGGGAGCTGGTGGGATCATGATGAAGGATGGGGTGCTGAAGAGGAGCGGGGACAGTGTGGAACAGGCGGTGTACTACTGCAAGAAGTGCACCTACAGGGACCCTTTGTACAATGTTGTGCGGAAGCACATCTATCGGGAACACTTTCAGCAAGTGGCCCAGCCCTACATTGTGAAACCGGGAGACAAGGCGAATGCTCACAATGGTGGCACAGAGAGCACTAACACAAACAATGTTAGCAGCAACCAGATTCACTGCAAGAAGTGTCTGTTTGTTCCACGGACCTATGAGGCACTAGTTCAACATGTCATTGAGGACCACGAGAGGATTGGCTACCAGGTCACTGCAATGATTGGACACACCAGCGTGATAGTCCCCCGTCCCAAACCCATCATCATGATGCCACCAAAAACCCAAGGAGACAAAACCATCATTGGGATGGGCCCTAAAGGAGCAGTTATGGCCTCTACCAGGTCTCCTGGCACACAGCAACTGAGTCGAGTTGTCATGGCATCAAAGACTGGCTTCAACTCCCAGAGTCTTCTGTCGGGAATGAAACACGATGCTATAGGATTAAAGGCTGGGACCACACAGCCGTTCTCAATTGGCAACCAGCAAGTTAGAGTTACTTTGCCTGGTAATGCCCAGGTTTCTGTGCCACAGCAGTCACATGCAGCAAAGCAGCTTATTTCTGGTGGCAGCCTGCGGAGCCCAGTCATGCTCGGTGCTTCTTCCTCACTCAAATCTAACCCTCTGGGTTCACGTGTTCAGGCAGCAGCTACTACTGTAGCCTCTGTTACGGCTAAGAAAGGTGGCTCATCTGTCCTTGGCACATCCTACACCCAGAAGTGGAAAATCTGCACCATCTGCAATGAGCTCTTCCCAGAGAATGTTTATAGTTCTCATTTTGAGAAGGAGCACAAAGCGGAGAAGGTGCCTGCTGTGGCCAACTACATCATGAAAATCCACAATTTCACCAGCAAGTGTCTCTACTGTAACCGCTATCTCCCCAGTGACACATTGTTAAACCACATGTTGATCCACGGTTTGTCTTGCCCACACTGCCGTGCAACCTTCAATGACGTTGAGAAGATGGTGGCCCACATGCGGCTGTCACACCCAGATGAGAGAGTTGGCCCACGCACTGACTCTCCGTTGACCTTTGACCTCACGCTGCAGCAAGGCAATCCCAAAAATGTTCAGTTGATAGTTACAACATACAACATGAGAGACGCCCCTGAGGAGTCTGTGGCGTTTCACGCTCAAAACAGCACCTCTGTATCATCAGCCTTGTCTGCCTCTCTAATATCAGGTAAGAGGTTAATGCCTCAGCACCCACCCAAAACACCTTCAGGGGCCACCGACAGTGTACCAGCAAAGATTGCTCCACAGGCATCTGTACCGTATAAGAGGGATGTGGGCAAGACTTTATGTCCTCTTTGCTTCTCTATCCTTAAGGGCCCAATCTCAGACTCACTGGCGCACCATCTAAGAGAGAGGCATCAGGTTATACAGACAGTCCACCCAGTAGAAAAGAAACTGACTTACAAGTGTATTCACTGCTTGGGGGTTTATACAAGTAACATGACTGCCTCCACCATCACACTACATTTGGTGCACTGTCGGGGTGTAGGTAAATCCCAGAATGGGCAGGACAGCCGGGCAGCTCATTCTTCTCGAGTCAGTCAAGCCCAGAGCAGTGCCCTCAAACGGGCTAACTTTGATAGCTCTGAGGCTAGTGCACCAAAACGAAGGAGGCCAGGACCCCCTGGGGAAAGGGCCCACCCCAGGGATATCAATGGTCCATCTACATTTGTAGAAAATCCTGATGAGCCTGTAGTCCTGGCACTTGACCCCAAAGGACACGAAAACCTGTCATACGAGTCCAAGAAGGCATTTCTAACACAGTATTTCACTCGAGCGCCATATCCTACGCAAAGGGAAGTGGAGAAGCTAGCAGCCAGTCTGTGGCTGTGGAAGTCCGACATTTCCAGCCACTTTGTCAACACAAGGAGGAAATGCGTACAGGAATGTGAAACCCAGGGCGCCAGTGTGTTGCTTGGATTCAGTATGGATGAGCTTAGCAAAGTGAGCCACGACCTGGCGTTCGGTCAGGGTGGCATGTACGAAGGCAGACGTGGCAAACGGCGGACATCTAGGGCACGTATGGGGATATCGGAGCAGGCTCTCCAGAGACACAGGGAGCTTGTAGCTGCTAATGGTGGCAGGGCTCCACTACCAAAAAGAAAGCCAACTGCAAATGTGGAAGATAGTAAAGCAAAGCCATCTGCCCCCAATTCCAACAGTGCCAGCAAAGACCAAACCAAGACAATCAACAGCACCTTACCACAGAAAATGCCTCTAGACCTCTCCGAACCTATAGCTATTGACTCTGACAGTGATGAGGAAGAGCAGCAGGTGGATAACAAGGAAGCAGAGGGAGAGGTACATCTCCATGGTAACCAGCAGTCTACTGGAGCTAAGGAGAGAATGGAGCCAAGGACAGGGGCCAAGATTGTTTCAGATCTAGATGATATGTCTGACGACGACGATGATGACGATGACGACGATGAGGATGATGATGACGACGATGACGAAGGGGCGCACGTTGAGAATGGCTTTGGACCCACAGAGGGCTCAGGAAGAGACAGTCTACCCATCATCATTCCCAAGTTTGTCCCATCATCAGCAAGAAGCAGGAGAGACGCAGCCCAGCTGGGCAAGCAGCAGGTGTGACTACTAAAAATCAAAAGACTCACAAACTCAGAGGCATTTAAGATTTGATCGCAGCCAACAAATCAGCCTCGCCTGAACTGAAGGACGCTGCACAGCAACACTGGGCATCTGTGAAGGAGGGAACTCAAAAACAAGCCATCCAATGACTTATAAAAGCAGCAGCTAGGACTCATGTAAAGATTTGTGAACAAAGTTTAAATGTTTTTCCCCCCCCCCGAGTGGGGGAGGGAAGGTGCAAAGACAGTGACGTTACACCAAACAAATAAAGTTTTTTGCCTTCTATATACTTTATTACATTGAGGTAAGGGGTTATAATAATAGCCACTGAGCTTGGCTTAAAATACTGAGATGTTTTGAGGTTGAGCTTTTAAGCTGACCAGTTAATTCATCATTTTTCATGTAGTTCTCAGCTAGGTAGTGTAAATTTGTACAGTCTTTTAGACATGTTTGGACACATGATGCTGTACATGTACTCCTAAATATTTGCTATTACCTGTGTGTAAGGTAGCCTCATATGTTCTACATTGGTATGCTTAACATACAATAGGTGTCGCTTTGGTGGCTGGTATTTTCTGGTATGTTTATTTTTTAACCAAAACTAGTTTCTTTGCAAAATAATATATCTATATATAAATGAACAGTTTTTTGTTTGGGTTTTAGATATTATTTTTATTTTTTAAATGATTTCTGTTGTGGAAGGATGGCAGAAAACGACATTTCATCCACTTTTTGCAGCCTTTTGCTCATTATCCCTGACTGTACTGTACTTGCTTTCTATTCTCACAGTTTTCACTCGATGTTTTGTTGCTCCTTCAAGACTGGACAATAATCAACAACCTGACATCCATAAAAGTGAAAGCATTTTTTTTTTTGTTTCCAAAAAAAGATAGTTGTGTTTTATATGTGTTCTTTGGATTGTGTGTATTTGTTTTTCATTTTCCACTTTAGCATTTATGAACAATAAAGTGCTGTAATTGTGCTTCTCACAGAGTCAATGCCATGCTGGTTTTTGTTCAAACACTGGGGGACTTTGTGCACAATAAATGTTTCCAGGTGCTTGTTGATTCACAACAATAGTTCTAAAAGCTCTGTGTTTCTTTTAGATTTGAGAATTAGAAAACTTCCTTTGTCTGCCTTCTTAAATGGGCTTTATTATCCTTTTCATTATTTTATTTTAATATATGCAATATATAGAATTTTTAAGACCAATACTGATATTTGGGTTATCAGCTGATATGCACATTTTTTTTAGACAGACAAAACTTAAACAGATTTCTCTAACATTTGTTTTGTGTTATTTATGAGTCCTTACTAAGATAATGCAGTTTAAAAATCTCAAGTTGTGGGTTGTGTTAACATGGTTGAAGGGTGTTTCTCAAGTCTTTTTTTATGCCAAATTTTTAATTATTGGCATTTAGTGCCAATAACAGTTTATTTGCAGATTGGTAATATCAGCAGGGCTGATATATCAGTTGAGTGTAATGTATTCTGTAACAGTGGTGGAAGCTCATATTAAACATAGTTAAAGTTTGAATTAATCAAGTCAGTGTACAAGTGATCCCAGTGTTTCAGTTGTTTTTTTTTTTGTTCTTGTTTTTTTGCTCTTGACTCACTATGATGTGAGACAAAGAGGATATCACTAATATGGTCATCTCAGGTTCTATTTAAAGCTTTTGTTTTACGGGAGGCAGCCAATCAGAAGAAAACTGGCTTAAAGGGAGGAGGAGCAAAGGAAACACTCGTTAGAGGCAGAGGATTAACAGAGCGCCTGTGTCTGTGTCCACTAAAACAAAACGCTCGTTTGAATCTGTGATTCATGCAAACTAGTCCAGATGAAAATCTGAAGTTTGAAAGGAGCAAATTGGGTTTCGTTTCCTGAAACTGACGCAGGGACTTCATGCTATGTTATGCAATGCTGTGCAATGTTTCACGAATTCACCGCAAAGCTTGTAGCAAATCTTATTTTACACAAGTGTTTGAACTGCCTTTGACAAAGTGTTGGTAGTTAACTTTTAGTTTTTATTTAAAAAGGTGCTGTAGATGACCCTTCTCAATACAAAGGAAAGGTTGCATTGTTAATGATGCAAAATGCTGTTAACGGCGCATTGATGGCTGTTTAGAAATGCTGCTGTGGTTTTTCCACCTGGGAGTCCGGACCCAACGAGTTCACCCAAGATCAATGTGAAAGGCCACCAGATCATTGGAGATACAGAAAATGTGTTTCCCTTTCCACTTTGGTCTGTCTGTAAATGCAATCTTTGAAAAAAAAAAAAAATCACTGCCAGTCCCCACAGTTAAACTGTAAGCTGGGATGAGTATCGCTCGGCTTATTTGTAGGGGCCACAAGCCATATATTGATCACACTGGACCAGGATGTAGGGCTCACTTGGAAATGTAAATTCATGGGACACCTGGGACGTCTATAACACACTAACAGTTTTGTTCGTTGTGGTATAACACATTCTTTTTGGGTCATGAAGTAAAGCAGATATTTTGGCACAAAAACACAAACATCAGTCAGCCACATCAAAATCACTGTCACGCAAAGTGAATAACATTAAATTACGATGTTATAATTCAATATTCTTCAAGGAAGCCTTGGGTCATGACCACCTACCTAAAAACTGTAGACAAAGCATACCGACTCAGCAGGACGGTGTGCCCTAAAAGGTTTTGGAGCACAAAGCGTCCCAACAGGCTGCTACATTAAAGTTTTGTAAGAAATTAAGGTTTGCGAGCTCCAGTTGTGACAGTGAGACTTCCCTCCAACTAACCAGTTAAATATTTCTTCAGTCAGATCTGACAGATGTTGACGCATCCATCATCCACTCATACAGCTTAATGAGGTTTTCTTTCTGCTTTGATCTGAGAAAACTGTGGGGAATGTCATCCCAAGATGAAATCTTATGGAAGACATATTTATCCTCTGCCCACCTCAACATAAAGGGTGTGCACCTTGAAGTTAAGACAGGGCTTTTGTCTGGTGCATAGCCAGAAATAGTTCCATGAACATCCAGCATTGCTTGGTAACCACAAATTTATAAAAAGCACCAATTTAGCTTTTTCTCTGGTGCTGTCACATAATGATGTCATCAGCATGTTTTTGATTATAAAAAAAGCAAAACTGAAGCGGTTAGCGGTGTCATATCAACGGATTTCACTCCTGTGTTTTGATGGTGGGGTGACCCTCTTCAGAAAGCCTCTGAATGCCCACCGCTGGAGAAAAAAAAAAGATGAAACGGAACACAGCATGTGATGATCTGACAGAGAGCTACAGTGTGTCTCTGTGCTCAGGTTGTACTAAGTAGATCCAGTCTGCGTGTTGCCATTAAGTTGATGTGGAAAGGCCTTGGGAAGAACAGTGCATTATTAACCCTTTGCTTAAGTGCCACATTGGATGAGAGTTCCTCTCACAAAGTAGGGATCAATCAGATGGGATTGAGTTAAATGTAATGGGTCACAGTGCTGTACCAATGCAGGCAAACAGAGAGAGATCAGATGCATATATTTTACCTCCCGAGTATTTCATTAAAATCCTATCCTTTGCTGCCCTGGGATGAGGAATCTAAAATGGAGGGAAATTACCCCAGTGCAAGAGAGAGAGAGAGAAGACTCTCCTTGGCTGGCTAGTCAGTGTTGCTATGCTGTTGTAAGGAGTGAGAGAGAGGGAGGGAAGGAGAGGTGGGGGGGTCTGAAGGAGAGAGAGAGTAGAGAG
>JAVDPK010003063.1:890106-900393 GCA_034780415.1 Cichlasoma orientale | reverse complement strand
TCGTTTTCGTCATGAAAAAAAGGGTCGTTGACGAAAACTATGACGAAAATATTTCGTCAACGAAATTAACACTGCACTGGACAGCTAAAAATATGGGCACATGTGGTGCAGTCATAAAGCTCTGCCCAATAAAAATCTAAATTTGCTGATCTCCCCTTCAGAGTCAACTTCCCGTTCATCTCTGGATCACTTCTAACACCGTTGTCATCATCCTCGAAAAACCTGTTATGTTCACTTTAAGTCCATATTGGCAACTTTACCGTGGACCTCAACTTTACCCAAATGTAGCCAAATTTAAATCATGCATGTTTTTATTCTTATTTTATTATTTTTTTCTGCTGGCAGAGACGCATAACGTTATAACTGCAGCAGTGGAGAATGAATATTGGATTGATTTTTATTGAGGTTTTGCAGACACACGACCATGAATCACAACTTATCTGCCATCTTGGACATTTGACAATCAAGGTGACAATGTAGGATCAAGTGAGTAAGGCTCCAGTCACACAGGCTTAGAGGCCGGACCATGACCATCTGGCAGCAAAAAATTAATATTCATATTCCCCGACCTGCGAGTGGTTGCTGGCGGTTGATGGCAGACGGTGGGAAAATGATTGCTTAGCCAATCATCACAAAATGATGGGAACTGCATTGTGTTTGAGTGGACAGGATGATGACAATGATGATCAACTGTTCTGCAGGACAGAATAGGGGAGAAAACTAGACGATGCCAAAGTGCGTGTGATGCTCCTCATCTTCACTGTGTTTTGTACAAAGTACATTAAATTAAAAAGAAACCTAAATGGATCTCTCTCTTTCACAGGATGTTGCCAACTGTGTCCTTGCAGTTATGTTTAAGCATTGTTCAATTCATGAATAAGCTTTTAAAAGTATGTTTTTGTTTGTTTTTATTCACCATAACATGTACCTTTCCATTGCACATGTAAAGTATGTTTTTATTTCATCAAAGTGTAACTTTTGTCGAGAAGTCTTTGAAGCACTGCTTTATCTCTGCTTTTATCCGCTGTGGTAAAGTGTTCCCTCCACCCAGATAGCAACATAAAACTACAGTTCACGTAACACTTTAGATGTAATGCTTTACCACAGCTGTTGGGATAGAGCCATTGTACTGTAAGTGCGCCAAAATGTTTTACAACTTTAATATCCAAATAGATTTTTAAGTTGTGATCCCCCCCCCCCCCCAACTAGTTCAGAGTAAAGTTCGCAGAGCAACATGATCTTAATTTACAGGAGCAAATGTTTTTAATGTCAGTGGCCCGCGTCGGCCCGTCACACAATGTCATGTATGTGTGTGAACTTTGATGTGTAGGAAAGTGTACATTTTGTATCTCAAAAAATATCCAATATTTTTTTCTACTGACATTTCAACTGTAAAGGTGTATTTAGGTATTTAACAAACTGTACAATTAAACTGGAATTGTATGATATTTTTGCTGAAAATTGTAAAATAAAAAGGTTTCTATATTTGGACGAATGTCTGTACTTCTAGTACTTCATTTAAAATTTTTATATACATATATATAAAATTAGTCTAAAACTATAAATTCTGCCTAGCAAGTCAGGTCCTTTTGTATATCCCAATTTCGCAAATCAGAAGTTTCCCTTCAGTAGAGTCCCAGAATAAAAGTATGAAGATAATCGGTGACTCTTATCTTATACTGGAGCCCCTCAGTTCAGCCTCTGTCTGAAACAAGCCATTTAAAATCTTTTCCCCCTCCCTTTAAGCCAGCTTTCTTCTCATTGGTTGCCACTTGCAAACAGAAGGTTTGAGGAACAAGTGGTTGGGTGAAAGCCAAAGCTGTATTCCTGGGATGACCATGATGGGTATCTGACATCATACAAAGCCAAGAGGAGACAAAGATGTCTTAGCATTTAAGGAAATCTGGTCAGTCCTTTGCATGAAGAGCAGGCATCGTCATACATACTCTGGACATATTTAATATGAACTTTACTAACTTTAATATGAACCATTACGAAAGTGTATATATGTGACAGAAAAAAGTCAGGTCCCCTTCCAGGGTTATTACAGCCAGTACAGGTTCAGTGCTTAGATGCTCAATTCAGATTGCCAGTGTTGTCCTTTCTAAGTACTTGTCACCACTGACTGAATTTTACCTAACAGCCCTCTATTGATTTTTTTCCTTAGATGTTTCTTTCTCAGCTGAGATTAAACTGTTCAGGTGGGAGTGAAGGAAAAAACAGAAATTGTTTTGAAGCAGGCCCTCCGCTCGCCTCCAAACACAGTTTAAGAATTCAATTTCTGCTCTTTTTAATGTGTTCCTTTTTTCCTTTGGATTCTTGTCTTATAAAAAATTCTAAATTTCCAGAGACCCAAAACCATAAACCATTTAAGAGCTGATGACAGACCATCGGATCATATCTAGGAAACTGACTTTTTTTTAAAAAAAAATTACATTTAAATATTTTAAGGATTGTAAAAAGATTTAAATTCACCTAGAGAGAACTAGGCTTAAATAGCCATCGCCCAACAAACCTACAGCTAGTACCATGAGTATTTGGACTGACTTTATAATTTTGCTTTTGTATACCACCACAGTCGATTTTATATAATCAAGATCTGATTGAAGTGCAGGCCTTCAGTAACTGGGCAGTTGAACATCAAGCAGTTTCATGGCCAGGTGAGGCCCCTTCCCGCCCTGTTCCATAACAAAGCATGCAGATAAAACATCTGAAGATGATTCCAAGGGTCGAATTTGCATTTGGCATCTTTTCACTGGAACTCTCGATATGAGATCCAAAGAGATGACAATGCAAGAGCAAGAAGCCATGATCAGACTGAAAAACCCAAATAAACCCATCAAAGAGAGCAAAAACGTGCTAAATCAACAATCGGGTACATTCTTAAAAAGAAGGAATGCATAGACCAGGGCAGCAACAGCAAAATGCCTGGAAGACCACAGAAGATAACTAAAGTGCATGATAACAGAATTATTTCCACGCTTAAGAAAAACAACTTCCCAACATCTAACCAAGTTTTCTAGTGGTTCTGAAAAAAATACAAACTCTTTGGACAGATAAAACCAAGATTAACTTGTACCAGAATGATGTAAAGAGAATAGTGGCCTACCACATTATCTGTCAAACATGGTGGCGGCAATATTATGGTATGGGCATGTATGGCTGGCACTTGAACTATGCTACCAGTATTTATTGATGATGTGACAGCTGCTAGAAGGAGCAGGATGAATTCTGAAGTGTACACTCTGCTCAGATTCAGCCAAATGCTGCAAAACCGATTGGAGCATCTGAGGAGAGGAAATGCAGCACAGTGCCTAAAGTGCAGAACCCATTGTCCGTGGGTTCTAAAAGCATCAAAGTATTTTTTAAAAACTCCTTATATTTAAAATTATTTTGTCCAGTTACTTTTGAGCCTCTGAAAATGCGGAACTACATATAAAAATGGCCGTAATTACTAACAGTTAATGCAATAGTTTTTGTGAAAATTACATTTTTGTCCAAATACTTATGAGCCTAACTGTATGTCAGTGTAGTGCAAGGAAATTAAAATTTAAAGGGATACATTCTCACTCATTTTCCTAAAACGCATTTAGTTTTCTCAGCTTTGCCTTCCTCAAAAGAGAAGAGGAGATTCTTAATCTGTGCGAGGCAGTGACCCATCAACGTCAGAGATGACAGAGCACCAGGTGGGCGAAGAGGCTGCTCATTCCAGTCGCCATCGTCTTCCCTAAATAACTGCAGCACAAACGTCTGGTGCTCAGAGCTTTCTAATTTCCTCCCCTTGTCACATCTTGTTGTAGGTTTTGTATGGCTTTAATCGCTTCTGTGACTGATGGTGCAAAAACACACTTTTCACAGGCGTTAATCCCATAATCATTTCCCCCAGCAACCCGCTAACTCTGATAGCTTTCAGGTTTCAGTGATTTATCCGTGGCTGGAGTGATATTGCTTTTGCAAGTTGGCCCATTTCTCCCAGAGTCTCCCGGGATGTCTCGTAACTCTAAACTTTTCACAGCGGCTGAGAAAAACGGAGACCGTTTGGGTTTGGTAAGAGCACTTATAGTGTCAGTGTTATTGGAGCTTTCACGTAATCACACAGTCGCAGGGTGCAGACCACTTTAGCAGCAACATGCTGATTAAATGACTTTGTTTTTTTTACTCTGAGAAATGTAAAACCAGGGTTTCAATAATGATGCAAAATATTCAGTGTGTGCAAACTAGACTGATGTTATCAGCAGAGGTTACATTTCTGCATGCTAATGGTTTTCCTATTCATATTTATTTCCAGTTAATTAGCAAATAATCAGCATTCCCTGAGACTCAGGAGCTGTAACTGGGACAGAGATCAGGCTATTACATTAGCACAGTGTTCCACTAAAGATATCCATTAAGTTTCTTTATTGGGCTCAGCACCATTATAAAAAGAAAAAAGCAATCCAATTGTCTCCCATAATTCACTAATACCCCTGCTCTCTCTGCTGATGCTCTCTGGGCCAACAGCTCCTTCAGATTGCATAGCAAAATGGGAAGATGTTTCAATGACAGTGTGTCACGGTTTTGATTGCACACATCTTCAAAGGGTACAGTGGGTTTGGCAGATTAAACTGCACAATTTATATATCTATATATATCTATATATATATATATAGTTTAGGGTGGGGGAGGAAGAACGTCTCACAGTGATTTTACACTTAAACAGCAACTATGTTTAAATATAGCAATGTAAAGGTGAACTCATTATACCACATTTAGCTGTGAAGCAGTGTAGATGTTGTTAATTTGTCTAAATGCCGATGATGTGTTTTGTGAGCAGATTTGAACTGGTAGCAGAGAGCAGCGGTTCTGCTGTAGCCATCTTTGTATACTTAGCAGTCATGTCCAGGACATCCAATACCAAGAGGTGTTGATTGATTTATATGTAACAGGATGGCATAGTAGTTATAGCTAGAGGCAAGTGCGTAAAATGAAGTTGTACCAGCTGTGGATTTCAAGAAAAAAAAAAGTCAAACTATGTATTGTAATGACAAAGATGTCATGTGGTCTGAAAGCTTAGCTAAGTTTGTGTTTATAGGGTAACCTAAATCTCATATCACAGATCTAATATCATGCCTTTCATTCTCTAAATACCAAGTAATGATATAGATAAACGGTTTACAAGCAGTTTGGTTTCTTTACATGCTATAACCCATGTAAATATGAAATGCAGTTTTTAAATGATGATTTCATTTATTAAAGGAAAAAAAGCTATCCAAACCTACCTGGCCCTATGGAGACAAGTAATCGCCCCGTTACATCACGTGTTAACTGTGATTAACCACATTTTTGGAAGAGTTTAGTTCAGTTCCACTAGCCACATGCCTGATTACTGCCAGACCTGTTGAATCAAATAGAGGTGAAGTGAAGTGAAGTTGGCTAAAAGATCTCAAAAAGCAACACATCATGACACGAAAAGAAACTCAAGAACAGATGGGAAACAAAGTCATTGCCTCATTTGCCTCAGTCAAGGTCAGTGTTCATGATGCAACAATGAGAAAGAGACTGGGCAAAAACGTGGTCCGTAGGAGAGTTCCAAGGAGAAAACCACTGCTGACCAAAAAAGAACACAAAGCAAACACATTTGCTAAAAACAACAAAAAAAAAACATCTTGATGAGCTCCGAGACTTTTGGGAAAATATTCTGTGAACTGATGAGACAAAAGGTGAACTATTTGGAAGGTTTGAGTCCCATTACATCTGCATAAAACTAACACACAAAAAGAACATCATGCCAACAGTCAACAATGGCGGTGGTAATGTCATAATCTGGGGCTGCTTTGCTGCTTCGGGACATCTTGCTGTGATGATAGAACCATGAATTCTGCTCTCTACCGGAAAATCCTAAAGGAGAACATCCAGCCATCAGTACACATGCGTGCTTGGGTCATGAAGCAGGACAATGATCCGAAACACACCAGCAAAACCAGCAGAACCAGGCTCTGGGAGAGACAGCCATCTGCTGCAACTAGTTTGTTGAGAGACAAACAGTGGCAGTTGCCTGCCCCTCCCTGAGCCTGGTTCTAACGGAGGTTTCTTCCTGTTAAAAGGGAGTTTTTCCTCCCCACTGTCTCCAAGTGCTTGCTCATAGGGGGTTGTTTTGACTGTTGGGTTTTCTCTGTAATTATTGAAGGGTCTTTACATTACAATATAAAGCGCCTTGAGACGACTGTTTGTTGTGATTTGGCGCTATATCAATAAAACTGAATTGAACTGAGCATTTCTGACAATGCACTGAAGAAGATAAAAGTGGAAGAATTACACCACTGAACTTAGAGCACTTTCAGAAAGATATCTACTGTAATGAAATTTACTCCCGACTGCTGTGTAAATCCATTACTGTAAATTTAAATGCTATTAAGAAATGATGAGACAAAAGAGGGTTTTCAGAGAAAATGTTCATGTTCTGTTAAATGTTCAGTTTCTTTGCCATGTGTCATGGCAAGAACAAGATCAGAGTGTGATTAAAGTGGTGGGTGGGCTCATTTTGAGAAAAGTCAGTTGAGTCTAATAATAGATTAAATGCAGCGCTGAGGCTGCCATTAACCTACAGTATCAATTATATCCAGGTTTCATAGTTCTCAAAGAATAAGTTTGTGCATATGAACACACAGAGTCCTTGCTAATGGGAAAGTTACATAGCCAGTGCAGCTTGAAAACAGACACACAAACACACCCCCGCACATCTACACATATACCCATAAATCTGTTATTTCTAAAGAAAAAGAAGAAAAAATACTTTGCTCGTGCATATCATAACACCTTTTCTATGAAGCAAAATGTGAAGAAGGCATCATCGCTTCAGAAAAATAATGCATGAGACGAGAAGAAAACAAAACAAACAAAACATGTACACACACACACACCCCACTACCACCACATGAGCAAATATAATAAAAAAAAAGAACCAAGGACTAAATAACATTGTGTTTGTTTCTTATGGGCTCCCCCTTGTTCTCTCTCTCAGCTATCAGCCCTCTGCTCCTCAGTCTTATTATCTCCGTCTTGGGTCAGCGAAGGATAATACAACCCCAGTCTGAGAGATAATACATCTCCGGTCAGACCTCACTTCAAAACAAACTAACAAGCTCCACAGACAGACACACTTAGCTGGTCCATGAAATTCAAAACGACACAGAGCTTGGGCTGAAGCGGCGCCCGTCATCGATCGATTCATTGTTAGTGAGAGCATCTGTGGGGAGAAAACAGAGGTGTAAATTCATTGTCGGGAGGCAGAAGGAGAAACTTCTCTCTTTTTTGAACTCAAATATAGGATGGGGTTCTTGTCTGTGCTCTACTTCTCTGCAACTCACAAACAAATAAAAAGAAAATGAAGAACAATGATGCTGAATCAAGACTACGCCACACTGCAGTTCAGCTTCCCCCCAAACCACTGACATCTGTGTATATTCCTAGAAAACATTCTGTTTTGGTGCCATGTCAGAGTCACTGATGCTCACTGTTGTGCAGGTGCTGTTTTGAATGTTGAACATCAGCACAAACGTTTTTAATATTCTACTGTTTTTGCTTTTTTTTTTTTTAGTGAGCAATTCTCAGACAGCTGCTCCTTTACTCATTTTCTTTCTTCTTTACATTAACTTAACCTTTTCCCGACCTCTGAAATCTGGGTTTCATAGAAGAAAATTATTTAAAACAGTTTAAAGAAAAAATAAGAAATTAATTTGTAGAATACATCATGTCGGTAGCTGTTGTTTGACAAGCACAGATCTGGCTCTGCAGGTCTGCTTTCATCAATTTCAGTCACAGAACAACAGCTTTTCATATACATTGAGAATCCTCCCCCTTGTGCTGCCTCTTGGATGAAAGGGTGCAGAAATATAGGCTGATTTAATGTTGCACACTCAGAGGTGAAGGGCAAGAAAGAGTCCACTTTCAAAGGTAAGTGCTAATTAGCTACAGTGAGCTAACAAATGCCATTCCGTGGTTGCTAGTCTCAATATATACACAGATGATGCGTTCATGCTGGTTGCTTCTTTTCACCAAAAATGCATCAGTGTGGCCACATGTTGCTCAGGGGAAGTGGACTTCCTAATACTGGATATCATGATCATTTTTTGCCAGCTGACAAACGCTGTGGCTCAGTTTTGGCATTCCTTCTGCTGGAATATCTGACTTGTCCTGTTTTGCGGTATCTTATGTGACTATCCAATGGGTCAGAACGCAAAGTGATCAAAACTGTCTCAAGCCTAGATGCTGCCTCTACATGGATGTATGAGTTAGATCACATGTGTCAAAATCATGCATCCGGGGACTGAATCTGGTCCTTCTGGATTAAAATTTGTGGTTCTCAACCAGTTTCTGCCTTCCCAGGTGTGGTTGTGGTCTGCAAAGCAGTCCCATCTAAACAGACAAGTGCACCTCGAAGCCCACGTATGCATTTACCACGAGACAGTTTCTGTCTTCAAAGATTACAGCACGTGTCGTAATTTTGATGTTTGATCCCTTTCTATAACAACTCCATACCTTTGTTGCTAGGTGGATTTAGAGACTTCAGAAAGTCACTGAACCAAAAAGAGGTGTGCAACTGCAACAAAACTGAAATAGTTTTTTTGACCCCAATTTCAAGGTGATGGAGCTGTAAGGGCAAGTTTGATTTTTATGTGCAGCCAGATTCATGCAGGAAGGGTGGGCTGTGCGGTACAGGCAAACACGAACAGGGGTCTTGTCTTTGTTTTAAATGAAACTTTCTACACAGCTGTTGAGTTGTCGGCGCTTTAGTGTTGTTCTTGCATATATTTCTTTATGTCTCACCTAGACTAGTTACTTTGCTTTTACATCAAACTCAATGTGGTTTAATGAAATGCCCCCTCGTACCAGTAGCTGTTAAATGCAGGCTTATGAAACGGGTTTTTATGAGTTGGCTGTATCGTAGCTTTTATCTAAAACTAAATGTCATAAGGGATAAAAAAATATTTTTGTGGACTGGTTCAGGGCTTTCTTGAGACTATATAATACATTACTGACATACTTTGACTTAAACAACAGCACCATCAGACAGTTTGGTTAAAAGAAATTACTCCGTGTGATTATTCCAATAAGGATCTGACGTCTCTGATGGTTACATTCTTTAATGAAGAATGTAACCACGGTCAACCTTTGTAGCAAAAGTGTTTCAGTAGCATTTTCTAAAGCATAATTTAAATGCCGGTGAAATAAAGAATGAAAAGACATAATTGAGCAAAAAGGACAGAATAGTATTTTCAGGTGCAACAGTTTGTTGACTCTGAATGGCCTGAGCCGTTAAAACGTGTGTAAAAGGAACACTTTGACATCAAGAATGCAGCTCCTCATTGAGATTCCTCATAGTTTCCCCGAATGGTCCCTGATGCTGTGGTGCGGGCTCCGAGGACTTTGTGGCGCCAAGGTGACAATGACAAGAAAAGCGAGTTTTATCTGCCTGCATTGATTAGATAAAGGTCAGAACATTTATTTTTAGAATCATTACACACTCTAAAATACTGGTGCTGAATTGATTTTATTGTTGTTGTTGTTTAGTTTCAGCTGGTTCTGATTGATGAATGAGGCCCGTTGGTGATTCTCATGCAGGTCATTGTGTCTGTGTCATGGCGGGGATACGACGAGCTAGACGAGGCTGCACTGATTTTGCATCGATTCTTCTTGTTCTGTGCAGAGAAATGACAACAACATTCATCATCATCATCTCAGCTGCTTAAAAGAACAAAGATGAGAAAAAAAAGTCTCAGAAGCGCGAGAGAACGTGTCCGAGTCTGGATGTGCACGCTGAGCAGAGTCTGGTGAAATACTGGGAAAGGGGTGTGACGTCTACATATGGTAATGACTCGAGAAGTGACTAATCCTTTTTCCCAGCATGAAAGGATTACACAACTAGAAACAGGTAGGAAGCATTTTGACATTTGAAGAGCCTGGAAAGTAAAAGCAGGAAGATTTATTCTGAGAGCAGCTTTGGCAATAGACCAAGTTTAGTTACCTAATCTTGGAGCTTTTATTCAATGAGTTTAAATCAATAACCAAATTGTTGTGTTGACTCGGACGTTCTCTAGCATTATTGTCGTACTTTTAGCTGAATTTTCAAGTGAATTTGAGTCTGAAAAAAAAGTATGTATAGAAAAAATGTTTTATATAAAGCAGCTTATCCATCCATCCATCCATCCATCTTCTTCCGCTTATCCAATTCAAGGTTGTGTGTGTGTGTGTGTGTGTGTGTGTGTGTGTGTGTGTGTGTGTGTGTGTGTGTGTGTGTGTGTGTGTGTG
>JAVDPK010003063.1:856742-876888 GCA_034780415.1 Cichlasoma orientale | reverse complement strand
CACTGATGTCAAGACAAGAAAGCTCCTTACCATGCATGGAGGGTTTCACCCCAAATCCAGCACCCTGAGACTGTACGATAAGCGGAAGGAAGGAGGTCGAGGACTAGTGAGTGTCAGAACCACTATCCTAGACGAAACAACGAAGATCCATGAATACATCAGGAAGATGGCTACAAAGGATCATGTGCTTAGTGAGTACCTCAGGCAGCAGAAACCCGAGAAAGAGGAGGAGGAAGAACAGGAACCACCGGCAGATCAAAGAAATGTCTGATATCGAAAAATCCTACCAATGGCTGGACAAAGCTGGACTGACAGACAGCACAGAGGCACTAATCATGGCAGCGCAGGAACAAGCTCTAAGCACAAGATCGATAGAGGCTGGGGTCTACCACACCAGGTGCAGGTTACTGTAAACTAGAACTCACCTTTAACCTTTCACTTTATTTCTCCAAAACTAGACAATTTATGGAGAAAGCGTTCAGTCCACTGGTATCAGGCTGGAACATGTCACTCTCATCCCTCTCACAAAGACAACATTGATAATTTCAGGACTAACAGTTCCTTTGATGTGAGAGATCCCTGTCGCCATGTGAGGAATTATGATTCCTTTAGGGAAAATGAAGCAACAGCGACGCTATAACGGTACGAGCACCGAGAGAGAGTTTGATTCAGAATGATGGTCAAAACAATGCTGATCCTGTTTCCTACCAACAGGAACCAATTTAACAGTTATTAGTGCACTCTCCCAAACTAATTAGAACTCAAGGTAACTTTTGGCAAGTAACTTCCAATCATTGGGCTTTAAACTCAAGAGGCTCAAGATTATACTGCTGGGGAAAAACAGGCTGCAGCTTATTCTAATTGACTTTTAAAAAAATGTGGGGACAGTTCAATACTGTTCGGATTCACTTCTCTGACTTGCACTTTCCCACAACAAACAAAGCCAAGGCTCACGGGTATTCATATAAATGGTCAAAATGAAAGAAAATATTTAAGAAATAAAGCTGAATTAATTACAATTGGTGGGCATGGCACAAAACTTTTGTTACATTAGAAACGTAATGAATTTATTAATATGATATTGCACCATACAGTACCAAAACAGCAATTTAAAAGCAGAGGCATGGGTTATTATTTATTTTATTTTTTTTTACATAATACCAGGGGTGCTTTCAGGATTTTTCTGAATGGGGGTTGCTCATAGGAGACTAACATACATACATACATGCATGCTCCCTCTTCTGCTTATCCAGATCAGGGTTGCGGGGGGTGCTGGCACCTCTCCTCACTGTCAGAGGTTGTGCACATCCCGGACAGGTTGTTGATAACCACTGACACAAATATCAAATCAAACCACTTGAAACTTGTAAATTTAGCAACTTATATTTTTAATTGTGGATCCAGTCCAACTGCACTCTAACCAAATGCAGTCTGATTACAATGGTAAAGTGTGCAGATACAGACCAATAACAAATGAACTCTTAATAAGCTGCTGAGCTGCCACAGAGCACCATACAATCCGGACTGCATCCTATCATATCACTGAAATCTCCAAGTCTGGAATTCTGCTGGAGGAATGGAATGGCATTCTTCCTAAATATATTCCCCCGTTTTATGTTTTTGTTAATAGTGATGGGGAGGTTGTCCATCACATCAGTCCAAAATCTCCCAGAAAGAGTTTGAATATTTTTACTTAACAAGAGAGGAATGAATACAAGAGTGCAGGGAATGATGGGAAAAGATTTTGCTGTGGATGACATGAGCAGCGAAGAAGAAAAGGTAGAGGTGGCGAGAACCAGGAAGGGAATGGAAAAAAAAAAACTGCCTGAAGTTGTATTGATTGAAATATATTTTTTGTTCAATGTGAAAAAAACAAAAACAGGCATGTGCTGTGGGAGGACTGAGGTTGGAAGGTGCTACAGTGCAAAGAGAAAGTATTTTAAATTGAGCTGCAATATATCATTCATCTGAGTCAAGTGATGCAGGCCCACGAGTGACACTCCTCGTTGTGTGCATGACCTTGTGAGTCAGAGTGAGAGTGGAAGAGTTTTGTGTTCTCACACTATCTGTGCAAACAGTTCAAAGTCATCTCTTTGTCTCTCTTTGAGACAAAAACCATCTACGGAGCCACACTGGAGACGTTCGGCTGCATGGAACCATATTAGGGCGAGATATGAACTATCACACAGAGGGAAATCTGAATAAAATGAACTCATGAATAACAAATATTTCATGCTTATTTTGTTTTTCTGCTCGTCTGTTTTCCCTGGTGTTGCATGAAAGCTGAGGAAAGTGAGCATCGCTCCAGCCGGGAAAAAAAAAAGCCAGAGAATGATAATCAGATAGCGGCTGCAACGACTGTCTGATTGGTTTGATATTCAGCTTTAATCACGGAGAATGCCGAATTCATTATTTATACATTTCATTCTTTCCTTTGTAGTTATGGCCTCAGAAACATTGAACTTTGGGAGCTGTGTAATTAACGGATTGCCACGCTGTGCTCTGGATTCACAATGGCAGCCTCTGCAGTGCGAGAGTGTGTGTGTGTGGTGTGTGTGGGAGAGATAGGGAAAATCAAAGATGAATACCAACAGATGTCTCAAATGATATCATGATAGGTTTTGCCTCTAAATGTCACAGCCTCATAAACAGAGAAGAAACAGATTAAAAAAGGGGAAAAAAAGATGACAGATATTTCAAAACACCACACCATCACTGTCACTGCCTTAAGAGATGCAAAACTGTGTGCTACTTAATAAAATTAGAAAATTTTTCTGTTAAAATCAGTGTGTTATGTGGGGAGGCTTCTTATTCGCTCTTGTTCAAAGAGGACACAATGTAAAGAAAAGTAAATCTGAGAGCAGCAAACATAAAGTAAATGAAAATTTCTTTAAAATAAAATCCAGAAGACTTAATTAATGAAAAGATTTCATAGAAATGGAGATGTGAGGAACTGGGGTACCCCGAGGGAAACCACAGAGGCATGAGGAGAACACGCCAACCCCACAGAGAAAGGCCCCGCCCAATCAGGAGGTTCAGACCAGGAACCATCTCGTTAAAGTTAAAAGTAAATAAATAAATAAAAACCATGCCCTCCAGTTAAATTCTATTGCTGCCTTTACCAACAATTCCTGGTATGTAAAATCTTTAATAATATTTTGAGATGATATTGGAGTTCAACTGTCTTGTTGGCCTCATATTTTCACATTTTTAGTTTTCCCTGCTTATGGAGGTCATATAATTAAAACATTCCTCCTAGAACATGGAAGCCTCTCATTCTAGAAATACTCCTGAAAACATTTCCAGTGCTTTTAGCATTTTTAAAATGTATTTATTGATTTTTTTTTTCAGTTGGGGAAAAAAATGGGGATTTTCCAGACTTCTAGTCAGCTAGACTATTTTCTTTTTCAGTGAAGAAATAATTTAGAGCCCCCAAAGTCTTCCAGGGAGGTAGTTTGGGTGGATGAATCACACAGCAAAATGTGAGGCTGAACTAACATTTATAAACAGGAATCTAACAGTAAGTCCAGCAGCTTTTATCTCAACCATGATCATTAATGACCCCTAATGACCAACCTCAGATACAGTTATGACCTCAGATATGAAAAGCTTACATACACTCATGAATGTCGTGATAATTTGGGGCTTTTAACGATTTCTCTGAACCATACATCTTTAATGACTTAAGAAAACATAGGGTCAAAAGTATACATGGAGGAATATACACATGCACCCCCACTAATAAAGCATGACGGGTGCGTGCACATTTCTGTCAGCTGGTTAAGTTTCAGGTTAAGTTTTATTGAAGATGTATGTTGAGGCCGAGTTCTTCCCTGTTGTTGGTTTACTCTGTCAGCAGACACAACTGTAATGACTGTATGTAAACTGATCACAACTGTGCTCATTTTAACTGAATCACCAGTCTTACCGATCACTGAAAACGGACATGTTTACAATCCCGGTGATGTTTTTGGAAAACATACGAAGTCTGTCATCCAAACAGTGCTCTAATGTACGTGTGTTTGATGCAGGACTTTTTCCTGCTAGAAATTCATGCAACACTAATTTGTTTTTCCAAATATATTCAGCCTGCATTATGGCACCACTGGCAGCGTTTGAGTGTGTTTAGCAAGTGTGGTGTTTATTCTATATACGAGGTAGAATTCAGAGCCAAACATTGACATGGGAAATGAAGGTTTTCGTGCTGGGTGGTTCGATTTAGGCAGCATATACACTTTGGTTGAGTCAAGGAAAAGTTTTAATTACAAAAGACAAATTAATATTGAAAACAGAAGTTTTGTATTCCCACATTAAAAAAAAAATAAAATTCTGTGTTTATGCTGCTCAGCCTCAGAGGTGACAGAACAGGTAATCCCGCCAGCTGTAGCATCACCATCACCATCATTTAAGCCACATTTTGTCAAAGCTGTTTGTGTAGTTCACGTCAGTCTGCCAGGTGCTCCCCAAATTGATGCATGCACAGCTGTCCAGAACAAGGACAATTAGAATGGATACGAAAGATTCTGTTTCCATTGTGTTTTGTTGGTCATTGTCCCTCACAGCTGTTGGTCAAGCCTGAACACTGCATGCTGCATGAGCCAGACCTTCCATTATACTCAATTTATCCCCTGCTATTGCTCCCCAACTGTGGTTACTCTTTGATGTCTGTAGTTATCTTCTCCTGAATGACCAAATCCAACCATCATTTCTGTGATTATAGAACTAAACAGATGGACAGCTGTTGGCATTTATAGATGACAAATTAGTCGACTGATGAAACAACTTGTTTAACCCTCATCCAACTGGGGTCCAGGCAGTACCCAGAGGTATATTTTTTGTCATGTCTCATAGGTGGGTTTTTCTGTTGTTCCACAACTGTTGATCTATGTTCTGACCCTGACCCATGGTCACAAGTTCAGGGTAGTGAGTAAAAAAATGAGATTGTTGATAGAAGCAGAAACGAGTTTCCTCTGAAGAGTGTCTGGGCTGTCCCTCAGAGATAGGATGAGGAGCTCGGTCATTTGGGAGGGGCTCAGAGTAGACTGGAATGCCTCCTAGGTGAGGTGTTTTAGGAATGTTCTGGGAAGAGGAGGTGAGCAGGTGAGAAGGCCCCAGCAAAGATCCAGGACCTGCCAGAGAGATTAAATCTCTGGGCTGGCTCATTGTGTGTTTATCTCAATTATTTTATATTGAGGTGAAAATGCTCGTTCTAGTTCAACTCTGAACGCCTCGTGTGGAAACCACTGGCATCTGGATCTACAAACTTGCAACCTGGCTGTTTCGTTCACCTTCCTCTTCACAGCCTGGACCTCCAGACTCCTGTGACCCACACCGAACCTGCCTGCCAGCGCCCCACCTCTTGTCCACGGACACTCGACAGCCTACTCAGTACTCTCTCCGAGCTCGGTTTATCCACGTTTCCAAGTAAGATGGAAACAGATTCACATTGTGCACCCCCAACTTTATTTTCCCCCTCTGGACAGTGAATTAAATCTCCCTCTCCTCTCCAGCAGAGCTCCCGTGTCTCCCCACCCCCCTACTTCAGAGCTGAGACTCCCTGTTTCAGTCCCTTGATAACTCACCACCTTTTCAATAAAGTTTACTTAACTAAGAACAATCCCGTATCGAGTCTGCTTTGTAGGTCCAGCCAGCTTCTCATTATGACCTTTGGAGGTTTTCTACGCTAGGGTGGACCCAGAACCCAGTGGAGAGACTACATATCTCATCTCCCCTAAGAAACGCCTCTGGTCTGCTGTCATTGTGACCTGACTTTGTATAAGCAGAAGATAATAGATGGTTGGACCTCGGTGCTGCCTCTCACTTCATCCACAGTCTGAAGCAAGCCGTCTATATCCCCCTCACAGGACAGTTTTTTTTTCTTCTTTTGATTGGATGCCCTTCATAAACAAAAACTCTTGGGTGGGGGTTCTGTGGTCGCAGCCAGAGCTCTTTGACATCATACAGACCCAAGAGAAGAAAAAACTTTTGAAACTGAATGTTTAGAGCAGTCTGAAGTTTGAGCTTTTGTCTAAATACCCGCTCACACTACAGGATGAAAACTTTATGCTACCAGATTTTAATTTGGCTTAGCCTCCTTGTGCACCTAATTTTTTTGAATGTGTCCCGATGACTCATCAGCAGCAGTTTGTTTTTTTTTTTTTTTGTTTTTTTTTGGATTTGCCATGGACCTCAAATTATACCGAGCAACATATCCACCTCTGTGTCAAACTGACCCAACTTTCGTGGCAAAGATCATCATCGGTGATGAGAGTTGGATATCAGGTTATGATTCAGAGACCAAACAGCAGTTTTCAGTGGAAGTGCCCAAAGCTGTCCTTCATGTCAGCAGCACAACCAGGAGAATGTTTATCATTTATTGTACCTGCAACTTTGTCATCTTTACCAAAATAAAATCCATGTTTCTACCACTGCATCAGCGATGAATGTGTTCTTTCTCACTGTAAATCTACTGCTTCACATGAAAATATGTTCCAGTACATCTACAGTTGTAAAACAGCAGTTCTCTCATAGAGTGCACAGATGTTTCTGTCTCCCACTCCACTGGACATTTAAGCACACATGATAAGCAAAATGCAGCTGATTGTTGGCCCACACTGGGAAACATCTGTTTCTGGTTCCAACTGTTGGGAAAATTACAAGGATTTTGCTGGTTTTAAAATGACATCTGTCATAAGAGAGACAATTTGGTACAGGATGTCTAAGAATTTCATGCAAATGATCAGGTAAAATGCTAATGGAGATTCTAAAGCAATTCCCTGCACATTTTATACGAATAAATCAGTGAATAAAAAAAACTGTTGTGTGATGCTGAATTCAGTGTTGACTGTATGACGACTCAGTGATTCAAGTAATTATTTTCAACTAATTTACCCCCTAATATTGTTCTTTGTGTGAGAACATATTGTTGGTTAATTCTGTGTATTTATTTTCATGCTATTTCTGGAGAGGGGATAATGAGAAGCACCTTTGAATAGAGGCGTAATGAAGAACAGATGTGAGCTGCATTGTTCCGAGCATGTAATTCTCCAGAGCAAAGGATGAGGTGCGCTACCATTATTAACAATAGAATAATGGGGATAAGATTTTTTTTTTGTTGTTTTCATAAAAAGAGAAAAAGCTTTACAGTGGCAATTCATTTTACAAAAAAATAAGTAAATGTTGCGAAATAACGAGGAACTTTAGAGAGGATGGATGGATGAATGGGTAGTTAAGCCCTTCAGTAAAAGTTTACTGAACATCTATCTTTTCATAGTCTCTGCTGATGCTATAATGTGCTGTTTGAATTTTTTCCCTTTCACTGTACCAAGTGTTAGCACACTTAATGCTCAATAACCTGTTATATTTATTTAAATCTTGATGTCCAACACATAGCTCATACATACAATTACTGTATGTGTCATGGTCCTGGGCCGTTTGCCCAGTGTTTTGTTTTTTCTGTGTGGTTCAGTTTTTTTGTTCTATCTTTAGTTGTGTTTCTTAGTTTCCTTACAGTTTAGATTCTCAGTTTGTTATAGTTATTGTATCCCTTGTTCTTCTCATCTTCCCGCGTCTGTGTTCCAGTGTCTGTTTGTCTCTGTGTCATTGTCCCTTTTTTCTTGTGTATGCTATTTCTCGTGTTGTGTCAAGTCTGCATTTGTATCTTGTTTTGTCACTTCCTGTTTTATTTTGACAGTCCCTTGTTCCCTGTGCTTTATGTTTAGTTTTGCTTCCTTTGTGTCTTTAGTCTGATTTGGTTCACCTGTTGTTCCTGCTGTCTCCACTCCCTGATTACCTTGTGTGGATTTAAACCCTCAGTTTTCTTCTTCTATTCATTGTTGCATTGTTGTCTGTGCTTCCTTAGGTGTGTGTTCCTCTGTCTAGTAATTTTGTCTAGTTTCCAAGGTTCAGTATAGTAGACTCCAGTCCTGCCTTTGTTTAGATATTTTGTTTTGTACTTAGTAAAAGCCTCCAGAATTAAAGCTGTTTTGAGTTCAGCTATGCTTCCTGCATCCTACATTTGGGTTTAACCCTGCCTGCCACATAGCCACACATGACAGTATGTTGGATGGGGAGAAAAATGCAAAGTTGACCTCTTTGATAAGGGAAATATAGTTTAAAAACATTTACCCACTGTTTGTCCTTTTTTTTTTCTAATGTCATCAATGGAAATAGGACAAAGCAAACAATTCCGTCTCAGCACATCCTCTGTTGCCACAGTAATCATGAAAAAGGCTGTTCAGGCATTACATCATTGTTATGTGCTTCATCTCACTGTCAGTAGCTGCCTTGAAAAACCTGTTGAAATACAGCTCTTATGAGTATGTATTGCTGGCAGATAAAACAGCTGCAGGTTGCAGTTTAAGTGTAGCCAGCGTTTCTCTTTCCACTGCTGAGCTCTGGGGATTCAGTCGCTGTCCGTGGTTCTGAATTTGTCTTGGGCATGTGTCGAGGGCGGCTGCTGCTTTCTCTGGTGCTGAATTTCACCATAAAGCAGTGGTTCTTAACAGTTTTCTATATCAGTAGCTGATAGGATGTGTTTCTGTAGTTCTTGAACTGAGTTTAACCTTTTAATTTAACTTTAAGATTATGGTTATATCACTAACTGGCTGGAGTCATAATACTGTACAGCTGCTCAAAAACCTGGTTTTCAGATGATCACAACACACCTGTATTGACCTCCCAACACTGGCTTCTGGTCCATCTCAGAATCCAGTTTAAAATTTTATTACTTGTTTTTTTTTTTTAAGAATCAAGCCTACTTAACACAACTTTTATAGCCCCACAACCAGAACCCCGGGGTATGCTAACCAATTGCTCATGGACATTCCTAGAAATAGGCTCAAAAGCAGAGGTAATATGGGTCAAATTATGTTTGTAATAAAATATTATGGTCGAGATTAGAGAATGGCATAGGTATTAAAGTTGCTGCGTTGCAGTGGTTTGACTCAAATCTAATAGACTCTTTCAATTTGTTCACGTAAGTGGGGAGTCTTCTGAGGTTTTTTTTTATGGAGTTCCACTGGGTTCTGTGTTCTATTTACCTTAGGCAGTATTATTAGGAAGCATAGCATTCCTTTTTATTGTTATGCATATGATACTCAGCTTTATCTATCCATGAAACCAGACACACATCAATTACTTAAACTGCAGGAATCTCTTAAAGACATAAAGGCCTGGATGACCTCTAATTTCCTGCTTTGAAAGACAAAACTGAAGTTCCTGTACTCTGTCCTAAAAATCTTAAAAACATGGTGTCTAGCCAGATACTCTGGATGGTATTACCTTGGCCTCCAGTAACACTGTGAGGAATCTTGGAGTCATTTTAGACCAAGATATGTACTGCAATGCACATATTAAACAAATATGTACGAATGCTTTCTTGCATTTGTGCAGTGCCTATAACATTAGAAACAGAGTGATGCTGAAAAGCTAATTTATGCATTTATTAATTCTATGCTGGACTACTGTCAAACTGCTGTTTGGTCTCTGGGTTTAAACTATTGGATTATTAAATTTTCAGGTTGTTCTAAAAGCTCCCTGTAAAACCTTCAGTTGATCCAAAATGCTGCAGTGAGAGTACTGACAGGGACAAGAAAGAGAGAGCATATTTCTCCTCACATACAAGGTCTTCAATATTCAGGCTCCATCTTATCTTAAAGTACCTCATAGTACCATATCACCCCAATAGAGCACTTCGCTCTCAGACTGCTGGCTTAATTGTGGTTCCTAGGATACTTAAGAGTAGAATGGGAGGCAGAGCCTTCAGCTTTCAGGCCCCTCTTCTGTGGAACCAGCTCCCAGTTTGAATTCAGGAGACCGACAACCCTATTTTTAAGATTAGGCTTCTTTTTTGCTCAAGCTTATAGTTAGGGCTGGATCAGGTGACCCTGAACCCTCCCGTAGTGATGCTGCAATAGGCCTAGGCTGCTGGGGGGTTCCCATGATGCACTGAGCGTTTCTTCTTCATTCACCTCTTTTTACTCTGCTTATACACCACTCTGCATTTAATCATTAGTTATTATTAATCTCTGACTCTCTTCCACATCATGTCTTTTATCCTGTCTGCCCTTAGAATCAAGAATAAAAAAGTCATATTTTCCACATCACTAAATTAATACATGCACATTCCTGTAACAGACAGTTCATTCAGTGGTTTTAGTAAGGTACGGATTAACAGCCTGCACATATAAAACATATTTCCCCAGCAGAGAATCTGTCTCACTTAAAAACATGCTGCTTCCAGCCGATTTTAAACCAAAACTCTAAACAAACTTGCTCCTGACCAGGTTATGTGTTCATAAGTTACCATGGTGATTTATGCAGGTAAAACGAAAGCCACTTTTATGATACAAAAATCTTTGACTTTAAGCTCAACTCGGCTCACTAAGCCATTAATCTCAGTTTGCAGTACACCCCTCAGCTTATAGTAGGATTCTGTTGAGTCTGTTAGGGGTGGGGGGGTGGGGTGGGGGGCGACAAAAATGTTATAATTAAAACATAATGGAAACATTTTTGAGGATGCAAAGTCCTGAAATGATAAAGTTATTTGATTTTATTTGTTTTTGAACATGAAACTAAACTCTGTTCTCAGCTCCTAATTTTCCTCATGGAATACATTTGTTTGTGATGTTTAACATTTTTTTCTTTGCCATTTATCTTCCTGGTTTCCTACTGTTGTAGAAGATGGGGTGGGACTGGTCACTTAAGGAACTCAGGAAACACATACGCAACAAAAATATAAACACACAAACCCAAAGGGTTAAGTTAAAATGACCCATCCCTTAACATGCCCATGCACTCCAGGAGGAATGGGACAACATCCGAGAGGCCACTATTGACAGACTGCGCCGCAGATGCCTGACACACTCGATGCTGAGTGGTGTGAACTCTGATCGCTGACCTCGCCGTGTTCACTTTGGGATAACACATGGACTGTTGCATAAAGATCTGAAACACTGGTTGCTATTGAAACCTGAAATGATACTGAGTGTATACACAAACTGTTGTGTATACACTCAGAGCTAAATGAGAGCTACCCTCACATTGTTGATTAGGTATGAGATGAAAAAGAAAAATGTTTCATGCATTTATATTTTTGTTGAGTTTAGTTGCCATGGTTGATATCCATAAAAGGCCTATAATCTTTTCTTGAAATTAAATTGTCAGACCCTGGCCTTATTGGTGAAAGTTTAATATCGTTCCTTGACCACCCTCCCCTACCTTTCTCCTTACTATTTCAAAGACCCACATTTTGTTCGATAGAAAATGTTTCCCTTGGAAATTAAGAGCTCAACTTTAAATTAACTATAGAAATTTACATACAATGCAGAACAAAGTGCTTTACATGCCAGGTTAAAAATAAAACAATATGGGTTCAAAAATGCACAAAAAAATCATAAATCCATAGCACTTAAAATATAATCAAAGGCAAATATCTGAAGAAGACTACAACTTGAAAACTAAGAATATAGTTTTTATTATTCAAAACTAAAAGTCAGGTCTTCAGTTTCTTTTTAAGCAATTGTTTATTTTGACATTAGAGGTGGGGTGCAATCATTTTAAGGAGCCAGGGTTGTACAGGATGTTCTGCTTGCGCCATTGTCTGCTGAAACAAACATATGCAAATGGAATATTTGCACAGTCCAATACAAAGCTAAACTTATATAATCAATTATCTTAAATATCCTGGTTAATCTAAATGTTTGTGCTACAGTTAGTTAACATCCATTACACCCAGAACACTATGGCACATTGTTTTATCTACATTATTGTAATTAATCGTAATTGATCTCTGTATTGTATATTTGTAATTTTGTGTATAGTATTTATATTTATAGTTATATTGTTTTTATGTAAGCACCAAGTACCGCAGCAATTTCCTAATGTTGTGAACCTCTTCACACATATGGCAATAAAACTTTCTGATTCTGATGGCGAACCTGCGAGTCACACTGATGTTCAATGAAGTTACTTGGCACCTGGAGCAGCAACAGCCGTTCACTGGCTCCAGTGATTTACAATACCTTCCGCCTCTGTACAGCAACTCTATATACGTTCACAGGTTAATAAAGGCTTTCTTGGGAGTTTTAGGTTTTGTCAAGCCTGCAAATGCAGTCAGAGATGAAGATGATATGATGGCAGTTATCAACTCTCTTTGTTAATCCAGGCTTTCTGCTTCAGGCTCTTACATAAAAGGGAGCATTTACCATATGATTTGACTCTTCTTCTGCATAAAATGAACTGATTGAGTGCCACCTGCTTCAGTCAGAGGACAGATGTGAAGAATACAGATAAAAACACAGCAAAATAAATATAACACAGCTGCTGCAAATAAGGCAAGAGAATACACAATCTGATGTTGGCTTGTTGTTATTGTCACTGCAAGTTTATAATCATTGTTGCTTCAGGCCCGTCGCTGGAACTGACCAATCATATCCTCCCGAGGCCTTATGTTCTCTGTAGTGGTCACAAAAAAAGTAAAATTGAAAGACAGTTTTTTTCCTCAGACATTTTTGGGGGATAAAAGAAAACAAAACTGTACACTTGCTTTCAGTGCTTTTGGCCAGAGAGACCAGACAGGAAGACTTAAAATTATGAAAGAGGCTCTATTATATTAGTTCAAACAATCATATTTTCATAACCAAGCATTTTTCTACTAATCTTCACCAAAACCTCAGTGAAAACTGATAATTCATCAGTTCCTTTTTGTTTCACAAAATCTTTCCTGTTCAGACGCAGAAATCACTTTAGTTTTTGGACAGTTAAAAGTGAAATTGATGTTATTGATTGCAGAAGCAGAAGAAGATGGATGGATGGATAGATGGATGCATACAGTTTGTGCTACTGTAACGTTACTGCTCAGCTTTCTTTGAGTTACTTAATTGCATGTGAACAGGATGTATACTGTGTTCTCTCAGCTGTTGATCCATATTGATAGTAGAGCATATTTTCATCAAAAAGAATCAGTGAAAACATGGATCTCACAGATGATTTTGAATCCAGACTCTGAACAGAACCTCCTCCGGAGCGGGCCAGTTCAAAACAGAGCCACCTCTGTGACATTGAATAGTGTGGCTTTAAACTCAGCACACCTCATTAAAACTCATTATTCTTACTTCACAGTACAGCCTTTGGGGCTGACTGTGTGACTGGACAACTTGTGCCTACTTTTGAGACGGCAGCAGCAGCTGTGACAGAGGCTGCGTTTGACACACTGGAAAATGAGAACAGACTGTAAATTTCAGCTGTCAGAGCTTTGTTTCTGTTTGTGTATTTGTGACTCTGCGTGAACAGGTGATCTGTGCCCATACCTGCATGTGTTTGTCTGTGTGCGACTTTCTGGGTTTTGCATTTAAAGATGTGTTTTTGTGTGTAACCTGGTCAGGCTCTGTTTTCTGATAAAAGGCCATCTGCCTCCTCTGCTCTCTGCCATATGGAGTCAGACCAAGGCTGCTCCTGGACTGAGAGATTAGAGAATAAATGACTGATAACTGAAAGCCAGAGGGGTTCTGAGAGCAGAAACACACCGCCGCGTACTGTACTGCAGGAAAGACAAAGAGCTTTGAAAGGGGAGGATGAATAAAAAGGAGGGCAGGATGGACACAGAATAAAAGTTAAAGAGAAGGAGGAAGAAGTAGAGCATGGAGGAGACAGAGTAGCAGAGCAGAGCAGCACAGGGCTCCTGGATTTATTTTCCTTTATTACATTGCATCCACCATCATACGCTCAGGAAACACTCTAGAGGTCTAAACAAGCTTCTCCACAGGGTCCCTGAATCCTGACTGACAGTGGGACACTAGGAAGAAAAAGTAGTCTTAGGGTTTTGTTTTCCTCTGGATCCTCTCCAATCCTCAGCTGATGTATAGCCATGGAATCACAGCTTGCATTTGTATTCCCTTTATTATTCAGCCAACCTACTGCTCGTTAAGAATGTTTTTGTGGAAAGGATTGTCCCATTTCCCAAACAAAGCTATAATCTTCCTGTGCCACAATATTAAACTATTTTGATAACAAAATACTTACCACCACCAGTCTGAATCAATACAGCCAAATGAGATTGGAAGCAAAACAGATAAAATCCCAGCAATCTGCAAGCCTTTTCAATGAGCAGGCACGTTTTCTTTGTGAGACCGACTGTTCTAATCCTTTTCCCTGCAGAATGAAGGTGCACCTGTCGTGTTTGGGAGCGGTTGAATGGAAATTTGAAGCCATCTGGTCGAGGGGGAAATGTGGTTCAACTGTGCTGTCAAAAAGCTACACAGATGTTTAAGCCGCTCATTTGCCAGACTTTACAACATGCTTCACATCATACCAGCAATACAGATTTAAGGAAACATTACATGTGAGTCGAGCTGCTGTACAAAAACAGTTTAGACCAGATATTCAAGATATTAATGAGGACCACACAATATAAATATACACAACACTTTTAGTGATTGTAACGTGTCGTTCTGGAGTGGTGCTGAATGTTGGCACCGTTTATTTAAACATTGAGGTGGCATTTCTTCCAGCCACCCGGAGCTTTCATTGTTCGAGAACAAAAGAGTCAAAGAGAAATGCAATCATGATCTCGTTCTGAACTGCTTTATCATAGTATTACATGAAGCTGAAAGGAAAGATGAAGTGGAAATAGGAAAATGTACAGTCTAACATTTGTTTCCCTTATTGCACCCCTGGGCAGCACTTTGAGAACCCTGGGTTTAGACTTTGTACCCTAGGACACATGGCAGTTGAATTTATCAGTATATGCTTAAAGCACGTGATTGTAGAGTATTTCAACAATGAGAATAAGTCATAACATTTGGACATATGTCTACCATGTCCAAGTTAAATCTATCTATCTTATTTAAGGCTTTTAATCATTCCACACGCTGTTTTTAAATTTTTGCTCTGTATTTTTATTATCATGTTTATTCAGAGAGAATGTCACCTTTTAGAAAAAATATCATTCACTAAGTGTCCTTCCAATGGAAATGTCTTCATTCAGCGTGAGAGCACTTTCTAACACTTTGCTTCCACAAAACGTCTATTATTAGACAAGAAAAGAAAACTGCATGATTCTACAAGGTCTCGCTGATTGTTCAGTGACAACATTCATCCAATACACTTCTGACTGCAGTATCCATACAGAGCAATTATGACTTGGTAAAGATTATGGAAAGATCAAGGCTATGAATCTTGAATGCTAGGTTAAAATATTAATGAGACCACAGAGGTGTACTATAAAAGTTTCATTGCTGGGTCATAACCGTAGACTGTAGTTAAAAGATGGATATAACCACCACTGTGACATCATCACCAAGCCTCAGTGTTAGCATTATTTTTTGGAACCAGAAGTTACCATATTTGGATAAAAAAAAAAGGGTGAAGCACTAAATTATTGGCTAATAGAAGTTTGGCGGCACAGTTAGCAAACGGCATTCATAAACTCTACAGGTGCAAATGCTATCACACATACCTGCTAACTGAAACAACAGAATAATGATGTAAAATGCTAGAATTTCACTTATTAAAACTGAAAACACAAGCATGATGTTTATTTTGTAAACAGCCATCTGTAAATATTCGTCATTAGAGTCAGAAAGGAGCATAGACCACAATGACCGAGTCTTTAGTCCGTGGGTGTGCGGTGTCTCTCGATGTCACAGTTAGCGTTGCCATGCTCTTGTTACATCTGGTTTCAGAAGAAAAACATAAAGAAACCGGCAATATACCAGGAAAACTAACCTGAAACGAGCAGAGACTAAAAATTTTACAACAGTGTTGTACAAAGACAAAAGAAAGCCAGGAGTACTTATATATGCATGTGAGTCATAAGTTGATTCAACATTGTGTAGCTGAAAATTGGATGGGAAATGAACAAAGGCTGCAAGTAGAATTAAAGGATAAGGGGTGAGCAATTAAAGAACTGAAATGAATTAAATGACAGAAGCGATGAACATAATCCAAAATCCAAAATGGCAGAAAGGTGCTCAGTGGTGGATTGTATACCCATTTATTTTTTTTATCCAGTTACTATTAGAAAAACACCAGTTATCAAACTGTGTTTCCGTTTGTTCTCCTACACTTTTTCTGCAATCATGTAAACATGAAGTGGGTCTTTTACAGCTGATGCATCTAAAACAAGACCGCTGCCAGATTCTACCACAGAAATCGCACCAAACAACAGTATCGAATACAATTCTTTTATGCGGCAAATGATCAAAACATGTGTATGTCACGCACGTAATTGAGTGAGCATACCTGCGTAGGGTCAGCAGATTAAAGAATTGATGCAGAAGCAATTTTCAGCACGACGGACACATAAAGAAAAGTGTGGCTGACCTTCATTTTCCTGACAGCTGCGCTGCAGTTTATTTCCCATCCATAACTCTCTGAGCTGCCTTACTAAGCCGTGTTCTCTGGAGCTTGAAAAAAGGCAGCTGGACTAAAGAAGTCCAGTCGCCTTTTTTCAAGCTCTAGAGACTACCGTGACCTGGATGACTGAGAACCTACACAGAGATACGTTGTGTTCCATTTTGTGTCTTGTGTTGTCCATCGTATTGATGCCTCAGTGAGACTGTGCTGGGTTTTTGAAGGCGGCTTCATCCCAGATTAAATTTGCAGGACTTTCTTCACTTTATGCAACCTTCTGCTTCATAGCAGAGCCACAGGCTCCCCAGTTTAAACTTTTCTGTCAGTAGGCTGTTCTTGCCCTGTTATTGTTCCATTTATTCAGCTGCTTTGAGTCTCCCAGGCAGTAAAGGCGTGAGCCTGCTGTGTTGGATATTTCCCCTCAGTCTGTGTTCACATCTGTGTGCTGCTGCATCACATCAGATGGTGTGAAGTTTTTAAAAGCAAAGTTTTGGTTGTCTAACTTCTTCCAAGTTCTGCCCTTGCCTTGAATGCCTGTTTTCTTTTGTTTGCCTCTGATTTATTCTCGCCTGGATAGCAATGTCTGGGCACAAAAAATAAGCTAGTGTTGCATGTAAAAATCATTAAAGTTTTAGATGTCCCTCACCTGGAAAAGCCTTAAAGTCTTGAGGAACACGTGAAATTTTCATACTTATTTGTTAAAAAAAATATATATATTTTTTTATTTTTAGTTTTAATATGGATGTGATTAAAAGGTCTGGCAGGGTAATAAAAGTAATAAAAATGATATTAGGATAAAATATTAGGATGGCTAATTCACAAGGACATGTCACCCTGTCCCCCCCCAGCATTTGGCCACTTAAAATCTGATGTTTTAAATGCTGTGAATCACTTATGCCATGCAATGGTTGTAAACATGTGAAATCAACATGACACTTTTTTTTTTTTTACCATAAAGATGACTCATATAGTTTTTAAATTTGCAGTGCAGAAATCACAGCATAGCATACAGTCTGTAGCTTGTAGTCATATTTATGTCATTGGATGGTCTTAAAATTACCAGTGAAGCTTAAATTCTCTCCACTAAGCGTTTCTCTGAGATTCCTACTGAAGCGTAATCTCCAGAGACAGCTGTTCAACACCACAACGTTGCACAGCCATGTTTCTACAGTAGCCTAACACGGACAAATCAAACACTGGTGCTAGATGGAACCTTTCGCTTTCTTTTGTTGCAGCCTTACAGTAGCTTCTCTTACATGTTTGGAAGGAGACGAGCTCACTAGAAGAGAACACTAAATCTTCCACTTAGCTCCTTCAAATGAAGCCTTAAACCTTAAAATTAAACCTGCATGAAAACTATTTTTATTCAGTGAATTTGTTCAGTCAGGTTGGTGACGATACTTTGTCCAGCTGCCCTCCTTTTAGTTTCTTTGCATTGGAGTTAGTATAGATCAAATGGACTGAATGCTGCAGTGTTAAGGTGGATTCTCAGTATCTCAGGTCCATCACCAGACAAATACACGAACGTAAGCACCAAGCACGCATGCCGGTTACTGTAAGTGTCTAAAGCAGAAAGAAACGGATGTGCCTGACATTTCCTCTTATCTGGGAGGTTCTGCTTAGTGATTGGTTCCCTGATTCAAAACAACTGATGAGGCACCTGGGCTAGAAGCTTACAGGTGGAATATAATTAGCAATTAGCTGATGAGACATGAAGTGTTCTTCAGTATCCAGGGTGCCATTCAATTTAGTATGGCAGAAAAGGGTTTAGCATGCCCAAATACATGTTCTGTCACTACAGAAAGCCAAAAAATATGTCCTTTCACGCCGCTTTGTGATGGGGCAAAAAAAAATGAAACCAATGCTTTTTGGACCATTTTGACCCACAGCACTCTATTCCGTAGCAGATATGAAAGACAGGTTAATAAACTTGCACCACAGAGAGCAGACATGTGGTATGCTACTGTGGAACTTAGCATACATGCTGTTTTTAATGTCTGAGGAATACATGGGAAATTATATATGGTGGAGGACCGAAACGCATGAACTCCCCTTAGGTATGAGCATGAAATAGAAGAAGTGTTTGTCATTGCATTTGAGCCCACTGCTGGGTCCCCCTTTTCATCCTTTTTGGTGAATCTGTGGTTAGATAACAGGCTGAGTGCAACCAGCCTGGAAAGATTTAAAAAGAAAAAAAAAATGAAGTAGAAGAACCTTTACTTTAGTAGCACAGACTTCTCTTATCTAATTTGCAGGATCTAAATCTATGAACATAGGTCAGCCCAGAGGAAGGGGAGGCAACAGCAGCCTCTTGGAAATTCTATGAGGTGACGAATGTGCCGTTGAGCAGCAAGCTATCCATCGCCCTACCAATACTTATCTCTTCATAGGCCAGGAAACTGTTGTAATCTAAATCCCTGCCGGTACTGGTCCAATAATTCAGACCCAACACGATTAAGAAATAGAAGAATGGGGAGGACTAGTTCCTAAACTATTCAAAACAGACAGAGAAAACAAAAGAAGCTCACCAGCAGGAGAAAGAGGAGCAAAGACAAAAGACACACTGTGGAAGAGAGCCAGAGATTAATGATAACTAAGGATTAAATGTCCTGTCTCCCTCCCTCCACTTACCCCCAACTGGTTGCAGCAGATGAGTACCCCTCCCTGAGCCTGGTTCTGCAGGAAGTTTCTTCCTGTTAAAAGGGAGTTTTTCCTTCCCACTGTCACCAAGTGCTTGCTCATAGGGGGTCGTTTGATTGTTGGCGTTTTCTCTGTAATTATTGTAGGGTCTCTACCTTACAATACAAAGTGTCTTGAGGTGACTGTTTGTTGTGATTTGGTGCTATATAAATAAAATTGAATTGAATTTAAGGGCTTTGCAAATGTAGCGTAAATGACTCAAGCAAAAAGCAAAACAAAAAAGAAGTACTGGAAAAGAAGTGCAAAAATAACTATAAAGAACACACACTAACCATATTACAGAAGACTTCAATCTACAAAATATTACCATGTATGTATGAACCTAAAGTAATTTGAACTTTCCAGTGGATTAATCCTGAACATGAATTTTACAGGTTTACAGCGGAGCTGAACATTTTACACTGATGACTTTAGACAATTCCTCTTCTATCAACATCCAGTAAAGACAGTCATGTTTATGGACAAAACCTCACAGTGTGCATAAATAAAATGCTCAATTCAAAAACACAGTCTGGGGGGATAGATATACTGAGATCCTCACACGTCCTTTGCCCTCAGAAGTGCACCCCACAGGGAACAATGTCCCTGTTGGTTTGAGTGAGAACTGCAACACCTTTGCCACCTTGCAACACTAGTATGGGGACCGCAAGGCTAGCAGTGGCTATGAAACAATGCTGCTGATACTTTAAAGTTACAGGCAAAACTCAGTAAAACTCCGGACCAGCCTTGTAAAGTCCTTTGTTCCAGCAATAAAAGCTGAAGTATAAATGCCTTGCCTGCCTTACCTGCCACAGCAGTACATGACAAATGAATTACAATAGTCCAGCCTGGAAATAATAAATGCACAAATTAGTTTTTCAGCATCACTCAGAGAAAAATATTTTAGAGACTTTAATTTTAGAGATCTCACACAAATGCAAAAAAGCCGTCATACATAACAGTCATCACCCTCTTAAAATAATGGCCTAAGTAATTTTTAAAGAAAGTTTTATTTTTGTCTAAATTATTATACAAGTTGGATGGATGTGTGAGTATATGTAGCGTCCCTGTGTGTAGTTTCAGAGACTGGATCTCTGCTAGATATCCAACTTAT
>JAVDPK010003063.1:820490-856642 GCA_034780415.1 Cichlasoma orientale | reverse complement strand
CATGGACTTGCCCAATAAATGTTCCTGCTGCCTCAATGACAGCAGTTACTTTTATTCCAACAAACATTTTTGCTTTAAATATTTACTGAAAATTACAGCGCAGATATTATCAAACTCACAGAATTGTCCCAGATACTGACTAAGGCAGTGTTAGTGGTGTCAAGACCTTGTTTCTTTGTAGGTAAAAATACAATAAAATGAATGCAGAAAAAAAAAAGATTTTCAATATCGAATAAAATTTCTGGCACTGTTCTGGCAGTCCTGTACTTTGGGACCTCACTAGAATAGCAGTAACTCCAATGATTGGCAGGAGCAGGTATTCAGTGCATGAATAATGTGTGGAAACCATTCTTCAGCGAGAACATTCTTCTGCATAAACTGACTGAGATAACTTTTGAGTTCTCAAAGTCTCCTCCAAATTAGATCCATGGGACCACCTGGAACTCCCGGGAGTGGGGCTGCTACAGAGTTGCTAATTGGACCTTGTCTTCCTCACTCTCTTTCCATCGATGCATCGTCTTGTGTGGGATGATCAAGGTCTCAATTACAGCAGATTCATGGCATGTGGGAGCAGCAGGGCTAATAACGATGCTTGTTTTTATGGGAGACAGACAGAGAAGGAGTTCAAAAAGAGGAAGATGAGAACGAGGCACACAGTAAAGCAACAGTAAAAGTGCAAGAGCGGTTTCAGCAGCAAGCTGCAATAACAAAAGATTAAATTCACTGTTCAGAACAATTTGTCAGGAGATCTTCAGGATTTGCTACTCTTTTCCCCCCATATAGCTCTTTTAAAACAGATTTTTTTTAACATAGTTAGTCAGCTTTTGAAGCAACTGATGTCTAAAATTCTTTATTCACATGTCATTTCTGCTTAACTCTGAGAACGGGAAAAAGAAATGTGTTGTCTCCCCCTCTCTTACGTTCCATTTATAGTATTATAAGAAGCACAAGAGAGTGAATTGCCACCTTATCGTGTTGGAGAGATGTGTGTGTCCCAGTGATCCCAAGGGCTATATTGTCTGGGGGCTTTTGCTCCCTGGCTGGGTCTCCCTAAGCAAATTGGTCGTGGGTCAGGGGCCAGAGAAAGAGCAATTCCAACAACCCTTATGGCAGATACATCAAGCAAACAGTGTACCCTGCCCAGGATAGGGTTACTGGGGCCCCAACATGGAGCCAGGCCTGGGGAGGGAGAGTACCTGATTGCTGGGTCTTAGCCCATGGGGCCTGGCCGGGCACAGCCCGAAAAAGGGACATGGGGCTGTCCTCCTGTAGGCCCACTACCCACAGAAGGCACCGTAGGGGTCAGGTGCAGTGTGTTTCAGGTGTTGGCCAAGGGCAGAGGCCCCGGCGGACCAATGCCTGGCTAGATCCCCTCAAGACTGACTTTTGGAACATGGAACATCATCTCTCTGGTGGGGAAGGAGCCTGACAGATACTGGCTAGATAGTCAGGCTTACCTTAATGCATGGTCTGTGCTCTGGAATCAGTCTACCTGAGAGGGGCTGGACTCTTTTCCGGTCTGGAGTTGCCCTATGTGAGAGGCGGTGAGCTGGGGTGGGTGTCCTTGTATGCCCTCGGCTTGCTGCCTATATGTGAGAAGGCCATTTCCTTGTGCCTTTGAAGCAGGTAATGGGTCCTGACTGGTGTTTGCGCTTATGCTCCAAATGACAGTTCAGAGTACCAAGTTGCTTGAGGGTGCTCCATCCAGTGACTCCTACTGGGAGACGTCCTACTGGGAGACTTCAACACTCATGAGAGTGAAGTCCCTCAGGACATCCTGTCGGGGTGTTGCAGGAGTATGTGCTGTCTGGCCTGTTGTTGTGGGCTATTCAGTCCCTTTAAAACTTCAGCCAGAGCTTGGTCCACATTGCTGATAATAAGTCAGACTTGTTTCCGGTGGGGAAGGCTTCCACCATGGTGGCCTCAGAATCTTATCTTTGCTTTTTGCAGATGATGTGGTCCTGTTGGCTTCATCAGGTGGTGGCTTCCAGCTTGCAGTGGAATGGTTCGCAGCAGAGTGTGAAGCAGCAGGTATGAAAATTAGCACCTTTAAGTCTGAGGCCATGGTCCTCAACGGAAAAGGGTGGATTATCCACTCTGGGTCAGGGACAAGTTGCTCCCCCAAGTGGAGGAGTTTAAGTGTCCCTGGGTCTTGTTCATGAGTGAGGGGAAAAGGAAGCGGGAGATTAACAGAAGGAATTGGGCTGCAGTTGCAGTGACACTGCACTGGTCCGTTGTGGTAATAAGAGAGCTGAGCATTAAAGTGAAGCCGTTAATTTACTGGTTGATCTAAGTCCCCACCCTCATTTAATGTGTGGTCATGAGTGATCAAAAGAATGAAACTGGGGATGCAAGCAGCGGAGATGAGCTTCCTCCGAAGGGTGACTGGCCTCTCCCATAGAGATACGGTGAGGAGTGCTCAATTTTAGGCTGCAGTAGACCAAAATCGAGCCAAAATAGCCTGTAGTGTTCTAATTTTTTCTAAAACCTGAAAACAGAACAAGCAGGAGCTTCAATCTAGGATCCTCTCAGACCACTTGAATGTAAAAGAAAATATGACATTTTTGCCTGATGATGGAAAAAAGACTGCCTACTTATGTTTGAGATATGATGACTGAATTTACTGTTAATACGATTTTTGAGCGGATCTCTGGGCAGGTCTACTTTAATATGATTAAAACAGAAAAAGCAGAGACTTTCAAAACTACTTTTTATTTTCTAGCATGCTAAAGCCTCTATCACCAGCCCAGTTATTATTATCTTTATTTATTTCATAGGATTCCGAAGGGCATGATAAGACTGTTGACCTTTGAGACTCTGGCAACATATAGCTAACACTATGTATGTATGTATGTATGTATGTATGTATGTATGTATATATATATATATATATATATATATATATAAAAACACACACAGACAAGCTTTAATTTTATACTTAGCAAACACAAAATACACAGGTTGTGTGCCGCACAAAAGACTGGATCTCAGCACTATTGATGCGCTAGTGAAAGTGAATTTTCTACATCTGCAACTGCTGCTTGCCTGCATTTTGGGAGATCATGGCTGAAGGTCATTGCTCACTGACTGTTGAGGTCTTTGAAAGTCATAAAGCAGCTAAAAATGTCCGATGAATCTCTGAGGCAGAGAGGACACGATCAAAGAAAGAAACTGAGGTGGTTGTACAAACTGTACAGAAAAATCCATCTAAATAAAACACAGAACAGGTCATGGTGTATGGTTTTCCTGGGTGACATTTTCAATAGTTCATTGTGGATTTATTCATGCTAATACAGTACCGTGCAAAAGTTTCTTTATACAGTGGTTTGCTGCTAAGGAGCCAGATCTTCTTATAATCTTTAAAGTGGTCTTGAGCAATAGTTCTCCACGCTTTCTGAAGGTCTTTCAAAGTTCTTTTGGACAATGACATTTTCATTCTAGTCCTTGAACCTGACCATTTTCAAAGGAATGTTTTTTTTTTATTTGTTAAGCCAGTTAACATGGCTCATGAAGCATAAAAAAAGACACCTCAACAGGTGAAGAAGTGTTGTGTCTACACGTAACAGTCAACTTATCAAGGAACCAACTTTGAATTCTATCTTTAGGTACTTTGCTACTAGCAACCTGTCACAAAAACATAAAATTTGGTCCCATTTCTTTAGTCAATTTGATGAAAAATACCAGATAACAGTTTGACTGACATAAAATTGTATTTTTGCACCAACAAGGTGATTCCCAAAAAGCTATAAGGCAAAAACATGGAATATATTGGCATGCTGTGCAGTGTCTCCTTATAAAAAAATTGAGGAAACCAAACAAAAGGACAAGAAAAGAAGTGTCAGGCCTAAAAAATTTCTACAGCAGATGAACAGTATCCAAAAGTCATGCCCTTAAGAAATAGTAAAAAAAAAAATCCAGCAAAGATGGACCTGACAGATGCCAGAGATACCAGTTGATCCATCTGCTGTTAACTGAAGCCTCATCAGAAATAGCCTTAGTGGAAGGGTGGCTGTCAAAAAGTCATTCTTAAGGAAGGAAAACAGGGAGAAAAGCCTGAGGTGTGCCAAATTACGCAAGAACTGGACTGGAAATCAGGAGGTCATGCTGTGTTGAAGAATAAAATAGGTCATTCCAAATACTGACCTCCAAGCTTGTTAGAATGGTGCAGAATCTGGTTTTACCTTATATAACACATTTCCATTTATGTTTGCACGTTTCATTACATCACTGCACCTATTTGGCATTTTCCCAGCAAAATATATATTTCCATCTACCATGTCAGACAGTCATGGTAGTAATAAAGGCTTTCACCAGTGGAACAGATTATTAGTCATCACCCTCTAAAATGAGTCATGTCCTATAAAAAGAATTACTGTCTCTATAAGTTCCTCCAAAACACTTACAGAAATGATTCATTGAATCATTTTAATGATTTTCTACCTCCACTAACGATTATGTAATGTTTGTGTTTAAGCAGGTGCATCTATTTGGGGAAAGAAATACTGAAAGACAGAGACAGTCTTTCAAGTTGTGGTTGACAAACAGAAACACGAGTGGTACCAGAAACCATTTCTTCTTAGCACCCAACAGTCCGCATGATCTCCACCTTTATTCCCAAGCTTTTCTTCAGGGCTTCCCATTAGTAGGTTTTTCGTAGGAAGATTTTCTTCAAAACACTGATTATAATTAAATTGTTTTATATTGAAACACACAGAACATTATGGGGAAAAAATTAAAAGGAACAACACAGTAAAATCTCTGGGTGATGTCATAACTTTTTAAGCTGTCAAATGCAGATTGTAGTGTGTCTGTGGTAAAGCAGGGTTCTAGCCAGCGGTTGATCGCCCGGAGCTGCGCCGTGCTGAGAATTTCAGCAGTTCGCTATTGGAACTCTACGCTGTCACTGGAATTAGCAAGCGGGCGTACACCACGCACCCTCCGCCCCAGCGCTGATACCAGACTAATTTGTTTAATCACGCTAGATCGCTGCACTATAGTATTATTTCACCGCAGTTTGCAATCTACCACCGGGGATGGCCAGTTTCGTTCACAATGTGATCTCGCGACAGCCCTGTTCACGTTTGATTTCACGTGGCTAGAGAAAGCAAAATGGCAAAAGGTGTCATGGTCCTTTGACCCAGCGTTCATAGTTGTATTTAGTTTTGACCTGTGTTTTCCTTTGTGTCATTAGTGTTATGTTGTTCACCTGTGTTTCCCAGATGTGTCTTGTTCCCTCATCAGCCCTCGTGTATTTAAGTCCTGTGTTTTCCCCTGCTTGTGGTCACATCCTTGTTGTTATTGTCAGTGCGCCCCGTTGTGTGTTTCCGTTTGTGAATCTGTTGCCAATTTTTGCTGCTGGCCCTGCCCAGTTCAGCCCCCCGTGTTTCCCAGCAATAAAGCTGAGTATTTGAGTTCACGTCCGTGTCCAGTGTCCTGCATCGGGGTCCTCATCCTGCCTGCCACGCAGTGTTCATGACACAAGGTCAAATGAAGTTTTACAAAATTATGCAATTCTGTCAGTTGCAGCTGATGGAACGGAAAAGGGCTCGTTGAAAAGCATCCAGATATGACGAGTTGAGAGTGAGAACCATCGCATTGCCAGACGCCTGCTGCATCATAGCACCAATGCTGAAGCACACCTTGATCTGCAAAAACACAATTGTCAACCTCTGGATCTAAAAAACTGAAAATGAAGATGGTAAACATAAAACAGCAACACAGGTACTGCAGACAAATCTGTGGTATCAATTTGAGTGAAAAGTGCCATACAGTAGATTAGTATTCATATAATGTATGAGTGTGTATGCACTTTAACACTTTGGTCAGAAAGACTGGAAAAGGCTTGTTATACTAAGAATGTTTTAGTGTTCAATGGTCTTAATTCTGTTTTTATATTTATTATTTACCTCCTTTCAAATGAAGGCTTAGATTATGTGCAAATTTTTCTGTTTTAGGATCATGCATTAATGCTTATAGAATAATAATATAATAATAAATAATGTTTGTGTGTGTTGGGGGGAATGTATATGTCTCATGGATGCTCACTGGGGAAACAAAAATACATTAGATGCTACTGAAAAACTTCAGGCCCGCCTACTATTCAACACAGAGGTCTGAGGGATCTTCCAGGAACTGTGACGCTATTTTCTGAAGAATTGATTAGTCAGTAGGCGGTGATTTCATGCTTATTCATCTCTCAAACACAACAGAGCAGGTAAGGCCTACAGCAACAGCTGCCTTGGTGATATACCCTGGTAGGAGGTAAACCGGCTTTGTAGTACAGAAAACCCAGGTTACCCCTGAAGTTACCTGGATAAGACAAAATTCTGCTTTGTAGTACAGGCCTCTGGTAGAGGTGGATAAATGTATCAGCATTGTTTATCTCATTATCTGGAATAGTGTCTACACCCAGGTTGTTGCATGTGCAGATTCATTTTTCGGGGGCAGGACTGAACCCCAATTTGCTCACAGCAGAGGCGTTTGTTGTGTTGTGCGTTTGTAAAAGAGTGTTTAGAAGCGTCACTGTGTCTCCTTTCTATGAGGTAGAAATACAGCCAGGAGAGGTATATGGTTTAGAGAAAATAAAGATGGAAAGAAAAGAGCGAACACGCAAACCTGCAGCTCCAGGCAAAACACAACACAGCAGAACAGCAAAGAACTACAGTAACTGTTTGAACCTGTGACCCAGAATAATCGCTTTAGCTGCATGGCTGAGTAAAGTTTTTTTTTTTTTTTGCTCCTTAACAGAGATTTCATATCAGTGTGCATATCAGTGGGGACACTGTGCAACGCTCATCAATTTTCATGGCGTTTAAAGCAACAGTGATGTGTAACGGATGCTTTTTTCCAGGTCTTCTGAGGGTTTTGTGTGATTAAAAGAGCTGCACCGTTGGCTTACTTATCATAGAATTGGCTGGAAATTACTGGAAAATTACAGTAATGTGAACTACTTTTGAATGAATTTTGGAAAAAAGCAACAAACCCTTATTTTAAAGCACAGCTGTATGGATTGGAAGCACAATTCAGAATCCAGAAAGAAATGGGAATGACTTACGGGTATCTGTATTCCTATATTTTTTCCCCTTTCTTGGCTCAATCAAATTTTGACACATGCATTTAGATCCAGCTCTGGCTCTGCATGCTGTGGTTGACAATTTTAATTATAGCAGCCAAGGGTGAGTTTTTGTAGTAATTGTTCAGTCCTGCACAACCATTTACATACTGTCCATTATCACTAACAAGACTCATAGTTTTCATGAAGCATTAGAGTAGCACCAAATTATAAGTCAAAGCACATATGCCCATTTTCTTTCTGCCTTTCAATTAATCAGCCAAATGTCATTCTTTCCAATTAACAGGGAGAAAATTGATTTTCCCTAAATGAGTCTTTGTGGAGGTGGAACACAATTGAAGATGTGGTTTACTACAGATTAATAAAAATCTGGAACTTCTTAGGATACTAACTTGACTTATCAAAGGCTGCCAAAGAAATTCTAAAGACTTGAATGTTCTTTTCAGTTTATGCCTGTGTCATTGGTTGCATTCTTGGCCACTTGTCTCATTCCCATTTATCCATCCCATCTTACAAAGCGGCAGACAGCTGTTCAGGTGTGTAAAATGTCTCCTTCAAATGGGGCAACAGACAGACGGGAAGTGTGACTATTTATGGGTGCTTTTGCATAAGAGTGATCGTACCGCTACCCACCACTGGGTGAGCCACTAGACAGTGATGCGGTGAAGATGACTGACAGGTGTGGGGGCTGTCAGTCCCAGTGTTCCAGCCCACCATTACATATCATACATGCATAATAACGATCAAGGAATTTGAATTTTTATTCGCTGGCATTCCTGTGCCACCCCTGGCACAATTCCCAGGGAGCAAAAAAAAAAAAAAGTTAATGTGTGATGACTTCATTTTTTGAGGTGAAAGATGAGAACATGCGCTATAAGAGAAAGTCTGAGTTGAAGACTCGGGTTCTTAAGATTTACTGACATGCAGTGCAGCGGTGTGTAGTTAAGGCACTACTGGACTACATTTCAGGAGGAATTACTCCACATTTTTGTTCACTTTTGAAAGTTATTGTACTAACTTTACACATTAAGAACTTATATTCACAGCCAGCTTTATTTTTACAGGTAAAACTGTGTTTTCAAAGGTTCCAAGGAGGTCATAGTAGATCTGTTATAGTTAGTCTTAACCTTTGCTCTGTCTCTCTTGCTTTGAATTTTTGCCATAAAAGCCTTGAAAGGAAAATACAATACTGTGTACAAGTCTCGAGGCACCCCTCATTTCTTTATATTTCGCTAACAAGCTTGATAGTCAGTATTCCTTAATGCATCCTGAACTATGCCTCAAGTAGTCTTCAGAGATAGTCCTCCAGGCTTCTTGAAGGACATTCCAAAGTTCTTCTTTGGATGTTGGCTGCCTTTTGTTCTGATCCCACACTGCTGTTGAGGTTTGGGCTGTGAGGAGGCCAATCCATGACTGATAGCGTTCCACTGTGTGTTTTTTCTATCCAAGTATGCAGTGTGTTTGGGATTTTTGTCATGCTGTACAATGAAGCTCTTGCCAATCAGACACTTTCCAGATGGTACTGAATAGTCTATCAAAATCTGACAGTACTTTTCTGCATTCATAATTCCTTCAGTTTTGACAAGATCCCCACTAACACAGTCTAAAATACAGCCCAAGCCATGACAGAGCCTTTGCCATGTTTAACAGACAGCTGTAGACACTCACTGTTGCACCCTTCTCCTGACCTCCTCCATACAAGCTGAACTACAAATTTCAAATTTGGATTAAACATTCCATTAGACCTGTTGCCACTGATTTGCAGTCCAGTTCTTGTACAGTATAATCTGTCATAACTCAGCCTTTTGACTTCATGACAGCCACCCTTCATTGAGACCATTTCAGATGAGACTTTGGTAAACAGTGGATGGATTAGCTGAAGAGTCAGATGCATCTCTCAGGTCCCGTGTCAGATCTTTGGATTCCAGCTCTGATCACCAGCTGCAGATAGTTTGCCCCCCACTGTCATGTTCTGAAGACGTGAAAGGTGGGAGAAGTTAGGATCCAAATGCAGGACTTGAAGGCAGACTGAGTTAATCTCAAAGTGAGCCATTTTATTGATGGGTGATGGCAGGTAAACAAAAGGCCAAACACAAAGTCCAAGACAGAATTGAAGACTACTAAAACATTACACTAGTAAACAAAGTGAAAACTGTAAACTGAGTCAGCATAACTCTCTGGGGCTGGGAAACACTGAGGTGAGGGAAATGGACAATCTGACAAAGGACGAGGGGAGACTGAGACAATAAATACAGTGCTCAGTGGCTAGTGGATCTAAGACAGCAACCTCCCTGAACAGGCTCCAGTAACCACCACAGTGGCAGACATCCAACAAAGAGTCTCACATGTAGAGCTGGACAGCATCGGGCCCTGATTCACACCTACTGGCTAAAGAAGCTAACTGCACTCCATGAGCACCTGGCAGCACAAATATCACGCAGTATATGATGTATGTTTTTGTGACAGAAACTGGTCAGTGTTAAGTGGTGTACCTAACAAAAAACATTCCTGTGGGCAGTGCTTTCCAGCGAGCATCTCAAAAGTTTTGAATCCAAATATAAAGTGGTAAAGACATATTAAAAGAGAACTGAGCCGTAGCTGCAGATCTAGATTTTATTTAATTTATTTTTTTTACCTAGAAGTGAAATGATAACCAAATATTGGACTTGATGCAACATGACAAATTGATGGCATGGCAGGCAGGCCCGTTTCTGCTTCTGAGTTTTGTTTACTCATGCCCACATTTTTCAAACCAACTTCAAATTATATGTTTACCTTTCCTCCTCTCTGACACTTCCAAAACTAGACAAAATGAAAGACACAAAATAACCAGAGCATCTGGTGTGATTTGTAGAGGATGGGGGGGTTGTTGGTGCTGTAACCTTCCAGTAACACAATTTCTTCATTTTTGCTCTGAACACTTTGGATGCAAATTAGTTGCCATGATGCAGGTCCACAAGAGATTTAGTGTTGTTGCTTCTGTTAGAGAGAGGGGAAAAAAAGTACAGCTGTTGGGCTGATCATATTTCTTCCAACTGATCCACAGCCAGATGCTTCAGAGCAACAAAGGTGGAGGTTCAGAGGGTTTGCAATCAGAAGCTCAGAGGTTGCGGTCGCCATACTAATGCCCTTTAACCAGATGGCATTCTTCATCAAAAGGAAGTCTTTAATTTGATTTCACATGATTCACATAAGTAATTTCAACTAGTCATAATAATGCAAAAAGTTCAATTATCATTCTTCCATATCTGTATTCATATATTGTGAGTTCTAACATCTCCTTCCCATTTTCCCAGCAGTAATTTATGAGACCTCTTTCATTTCTGCCTTGCTATCAGATATCAAAGCCGCTCTGACACATTTCTTAGACACAAAATTGTGGAACGATTAATTGGGGAAAAAAAAGATTTTCAGATTATTTAGATAAAAGAGAAAAGCTATAATAAAACAAGGAAAGTAACACAATATTTTAATCCTGTGAGGTTTCAGTCATGGCCTTAACCCTAACCCTATGTTTTGGAGAAAAAGCAAAAAGGAATTCTTTGGAAAAATGTGTCAGAATGCTTTCTTCCCCTTAAAAGAAGTCGCCACTGAGCATGGACGGACGGGACACAGTCCGCATTACAGTAACTCCATCTCTGCACAAAAAACAATATGCTCTGGTATCCTGGAAACGTGCCATGCAACAACAAACAAACAAAATTACTTCTGAGCACTTTCCCGAGGACTGACATTTTAAATATCCAAGGTGTAGCCCATTTAAACGGTATGATAGAGATGCCAGATGCACCTGCTGGAAACAGCAGATGTCAATCTGAGTAGTGTCAAATTACCCAATGATATCAAAAGTAACATCAAACTGTAGAGAATCACTGACACATTTATTGCAGACTTAATGAAAAACATAAGGTCCCTATGCAGTAATTTCCAATCAGCAAGGCCTCCCAGGTGGATTAAATAATGAATGAATACTCTCACTCTGAAGAGCTGTTGTCAAGTTGTCCATTGGTTGTAATGACTGCCTCCTGCAGTCAGCTGCCAGCTGGGAAAAACATTCCTAAGATCATTAATCTGAAGAAAGATTATATTTGATGTCCCCGAGCTGATGGCATTAATTGCCAAGGTAAGCCAACACAGACGGCCAATACAGCAGACCATAAGTGTATGAAGTCACGAGTCGGCTCTTTCCTCTGACATTGTTAGATAAAACTTTTCCAGCAGTATTTTGTAGTTTCATTTGGAAACTTGATCATTTTAGCAGCACCAGCTTTAGTAGAACAGAAGAATGCAAGTAAGCAGGACTATGGCTTGATCCACGCTGCTCGACAAAATAAAAGCAACACTTTGAAAACACATCAGATCTGTATTAGTTAAAAGTCATGCTGGATTTCTGTACTGATGCACTGGGTAATGTGTTAGGATTGAAAAGATGCCACATCATTTGATGGAAATGAAAATGATCAACCTACAGAAGGCTGACTTTAAAAAAACACCTCAAAAATCAAAGTGAAAAAATGATGTGGCAGGCTCATGCTACCAGTAGTGACACTGACCCTAGTCAAACGCAAAACTAGTGAAAAAACAATCGAGAAATGTGAGTGTCTTCCACCTGTAAAGCCATTCCTGTTTCCAGGGCTGTCTCATTGTCGCCCCTTTAGTGCACCTGGTGTTAATTTCATTAACACCAAAGCAGCTGAAACTGATTAAAACTGAACTGCTACTGAACTGACCAGATCAATATACCAGAAGTTTAATTGACTTGATGCTAAACTCTGATTAAAAAAATGTTCCTTTAATTTTTTTTTTTTGAGCAGTGAGGAAAATAATTTGCTTGCTTTGGATTTGGAAGGGCTGAATACAAGCTCTTTATTGGCACTGAGATAAATGCCACTAATGTATACTGAGAAGCAAGCTCTTATGAAATTTAGCAAAAACTTTTTTTTTAAAGCTTGTGCAGCTTTTGCAATCAAAAATCATGATCTGAATGCGCTGTTGCGTTTATAGAACACTGTTGTTGAGTTCTATAAATTCTCTATAGGCTCATTAATGTTTTTTTTCTTTTATTTCTTTTATTATTTACGCATCTGCATGTGTAATATGATATTGCCAGGTCAGACAGGCAGCATGAAAAGAGCAAGAATGAAAAAAAGGAAAAGGGGGAGAAAATAGGAGAAATAAGGGGACAGAGCGCAGGCAGAAACATACAGTGGTTCACCAACTGATGCGCCTGTTTAAATAAAATAAATAAAAAATTTATACAAAAAAACAGCACAAAAAGAGAAAGGAAAAAACCTAGACACACAAACAATCTTGTGTTGTGTTGTAGTGTGTGTGTGTGTGTGTGTGTGTGTGTGCGTGCCTGTGTGTGAGACTTTGTCATGAAACTTACTTAATAATGAAGGTGAGAAGTCACAACAGCACCCCCCAGGGGCCAGAGGCAGACAGAGAAAGACCTAGGGAGCTAGGAACCGGGGCCGTCTGCAGCCTCCCAGGAGCTCAAAACACCCAAGGCCACACATGCACACCCCAGAAGAGGAAGGGGGGAGGCCCTAGACAGAGCCCTCATGGCCAAAGGGCAAGAGCCCCAGAGAGCCAGAGGCAATGAGCAGCCCACCCCGCTGGAGGCCAGCATGAGCCGAGAACACGGCCCCTGAGGCCACACAACCGCCAAGTGAGCAGACCAACAACCACGCCAAAATATCCAGCCACGCACCCCCGAACCAACAGGCACCCACAGCCAGTTGGAGGCAGCAGGGAGTAATAGGGAGGGGTAACCCCCCACCCTCCATGACCATATCCCACATGGGCCAAGGCTCAGCAAGCCCCAGACCCAGGTGCAGCTGTACACACATACACACACACACACACACACCAATACACACAGACCACATACCCACAAACACACGTATAGGGCATTCACACACTCACTTACACATTCAGTTCAATTTTATTTATATAGCACCAAATCACAACAAGCAGTCGCCTCAAGGCACTTTATGTTGTAAGGTAAAGACCCTACAATAATTACACATCCATATACCAGTCATACAAGGACACACAAAGACACACCCAACCTCATCAACCCCTCCTACGAAGTGAAGAATAGCAAAGACTTGAGGCTGCAGCGCAGACGTGAACCACAGGCTGCATATTTTCTGCACTGAATCAAAGACGGAGTTTGTGATGACAGGATTTCCAATTGTCGTTTCTGTGCGAATGTTATTTACTCCACATTTCCTGCCTGTGCCACTACGGCCTTGATGACTGACAACACTGCCGCTGTCACTTCTAGACAAACGCAGCCAACTACCTGCTGTGTCCGCAAAGTTTCTTAATTCAGTCACACCACCATTCATTGGAAATGCACAGTTACGCTCAACAAAAATGCTCACAATCAAGCAAGCAAACAGAAACACAAAAGGAAAAATGAGTTTGATGAGCAGCTATGGAAACCTTCTATCTCATTGCGCTGCTGCAGTTAATTCAGTTCCTTCGAGTGTTTTTGTGTTTAACATTTAAAATACACCGTGCTGTGTTTCACATGTAGCAGGAGCAGAAGTATATCAGTTGAATCTGTTTCTACATTTTGGGAATGCATACAGTATTGTGCAACATTATGTAAAGGGGCAGCAGTAGCTCAAATAACCGCTTGTTACAACCAAGGTCTGCAGAAGAGCATCTCTGAATGCACAACACATTGAACCTTAAAGCAGGGCTTCCAGTAGCAGGCTGGCAAGACCACATGTGGTGCCACTCCTGTCAGCTAAAAAACTGTTAAAAACAATGAAACGTGTGCACTGCAGCCACTGTCTGCACTTCCATGCTGTATTTTTGATCTTTGATGATTTTTCTGTGCTTCTACAGTTCCTGGTGAACTCCGCTGTCGCTCCCTTCCCTATTCTGTCCCGCTTGTCAACCAGTCAGCATTCGACTGACACATTGGTCATCCCCGTCCAGCGAGGTGCAGTCGGGATTTTGGAGAACCGCGCGGAAGCTCATCTGCAGTAGGCGAAAACCCCTCCCCGTGTGCTGTCCATATAAAAAGCACGCACAGCCTACTTGTGGCTCTCACTTGCATCATCGAGTGCACATATCCCTAATAAGGTCATCTAAGGCATGCAGCTCTGATTGTAAGCACAGAATCCTCAACTACCTGCTGTTAAACACTTCTGAGGGGCCGGCAATCAGAAGTAAGCTGGCTTAAAAGGAGGTGAATGGAGCTAAAAAAAAAAAAAAAAAATCAGCCAGCTGATGATCTTTGCATCAAAGCCCCGTTTTAAATAAATAAGATACATTTTGAGCTGTAAATCATGCTAAGATAAAGTACTTTAGTAGAAGAGCACTATCCATCTATCTATCTAGATCAATTGGGGGGGGGGGGGGCCTGAAAATGAGAATAATAGGACCCGATGTTTAACCAGTGGGGAATACAGTACATTATTGTGCTACTGTAGCTTCTCTTCTCTATAGGTGTTTGGTAGGAATGACACTACTGGAGGTTAGGAAAAAAAAGCCTGAACGAAATATCATTCATGAAGCTCAGTTTGATCATCTGACTAAGAGACCTCCACATGTTTGGTTATTTGTCCAAATGCAGACGAAACTAAATGAGCCCACGCTGGTGCCCCTGGTAATATTGCAGTCTTTCTTCATGAACAGCTTTGCAACAAAAAGGCATCGAAACTTCAGTCGGGGCACTCTGGGAGCAGAGGTTGTTTTCCAGGGATTTGTTTACGCCAAGTAGCTGGTAAACTACAAAGCAGCAAGCAGGTCAGATTAGCCAGGTAATAATTTGATCAGCCTGAGCCTGGAGCAGCTGTTCTACATGATGGCTTTTCCCCGTGGCACAAAACAGCTCCTTCCTATTACTGAAGAGGATTATAGAGAGCACATCAAACACACCAAGGGAGTGTGTGTGTTTATGTGTGCTTCTGAGAGGCAGCGAGAAACCTGAGAGTGACTTCGTTTAGCGTCCTGTGGTTGCCTGTTTGTTGCAGAGTTTACCTGCCTTTAAGATGACATACGCAGAGCTTAAACGTGTTGGGGTAAGTTGCAATGAGCATTATCACTGTATAACTTGTGCTTACTCAGCACAAATGATGGGAGTTGGTGGTGTGCATGTTCAAAAAGTGAGGAACTGTATTTCATGGTTACAATAGTAACATAAAGAGCAAGAATTCTTTTCTTGTTACCATGGCAAAATGTGCTCCAGGAGACACTAATCCATCTTGGTTCCTCAAACCGCTTTAGTCCAAATTAAAGTTGTGTAAGCTGTGGGAGTGCATTAATTGATTGTCGTCATAGCTAAAGCTACCGCAAAAGTGGTTCTAGTACTTAATCAATCAATCAATCAACCAATTTATTTGTATAGCACATTAAAACAAAAGCCAAAATACTTAAGGTATAAGAAGATGATAGAAGGTAGAAAATACTAAGATAGCTACCATGACGTCACCTGAACATTACAGTTCCACTAACCAAAACTAAAGAAGCGACAGCCCTAATTTTAAGCCTGAATAATGTTTGAATAGGTCAGCTGACCATCCACACAGTTATTATAAATGGGTAAGATTAGCTACAAATCTCTGAAGCTGAATATTTGAACGAGCGAATCGACGGGTAACAGCTCACTTGTGGAGCCGGCCTCAGGTGGCCAGTTGAGGAACTGCAGTTTTGGCACTTCTTTTTTGAGTGAATGAGGTCTCTGTTTGGTCTGACTACACCTATCCTCAAATGCTGCTTTTACTTTGATCTCCAAACTACACGTCCGTATGGCTTCAAGACTGCCTCTTGGTCTGTTGTTCCTGCCAGAATCGGTACCTTTTCCCATGATGACTCACATATATACAGACAGATTGAAGCACAAGGTGAACACAATAAGCATTTGCTTTCATGGCTGGTAAAAATTATCGCCCACCTTGTAGTTCCTAAAGACATTCACGATATAAAATTTCCTTTCAGTTCTGGCAGGAAATCACAATTTTCTTTGCCTTTCTATGCACCGTTTCACATCCCTGATTACCACTGGCCATGCACTGAGGCAAACATGTCTCTTTCGAAAAGCAGAGCACTCAGAGGAACAGAACTCAGTTTGTGCAGGTGAATTACAAGAGGAGGCTCTTTAGGCTCAGGCAGGCCTTTGAAGAATCCCTTTGGAGTGTGCTCTCATCAGTGGGAATGCATTCACAGTCTACAGGCATGAATCAATGCTCACACACAAGCGTAACAAGGCTTTTAGTCTCGAGTGTCTGATGTGCAGCACGTGTGTCGTATAGTCAAATGGACTCAGAAGGCATATTTTCTCAGACCGAGTTTGATTTTACATTTTGAAATGATGAAGTTTTCTTCTTCTCAGTGGAGTGCTGTTTGCAGCCTCTGAATGTTAAACACTGGACAGGCTGGAAAATCTTAAGTATTTCTTATTTATGATATATGCTGGAACGTGACAATGCTGCAACGCTCCCGCGTGCAAAGTCGTGTGATGAACACCTTTGGGAAGAACTCTAGCACTGACTGTAAGACAGGCCTTACTCTTCCTACATCAGTAGTCTAACACTAATGCTCCTGTGACTTAATGGGAGCAAATCCTTTCAGTATGGTATCAAAAGGTTTTGGAAAGCCCTCTAAGAGTGGAGGCTATTAGAGCAGCTTTGGAATGGAATGTTAAATTTTAAAATGGTCCGCTACCTTTTTAGTTTTCATTTGTTATATTTGTAGAGATGTAAATGACAGTGTTGGATGAATTCTCATTTTGCTCACTCATGATTCAGGGATGCTGGCTGTTCTGCTCTGCTCACACAGTTATATTTCTTAGGTTTTAGTAGTAGCAGGCCCAAGTAAAAGTAATCTACAAACTCTTTATCCATAATATATTTTCAAGTTCCTCCAAGTCAGACCATATGGTATCTCTTCACTTAAGTGTCTGGAATGAGAGGGAAGAGAGGGTAATGATACATCTTTATGAAACATCTTCAGTGGCTCTTTTCAATGCAGAGAAGAGGCCGTTTCAGCTGCCTTTCTATCCCAAATGAGAAATTATATTAAGGTAGCCAGAATGACTTACTTCAGACTTTTAGATAAAGCTCATGGGCATGCATCTCGTTGCTTTAATGTTTAGCCCCCTCTTCATCAGAGCAATCTGATCTTTTACACATTACTTTCAACTCTGTCACACACTCAAAGTTTCACCCTTCAGCAAGATCCTGATGTAGTTTTCCACAGAGTAGCATGTTGTTCCTAACAAAAAGGAGACCGTACATGATTTTCCAAGACAGTAACATGAGATCAGGGTAAGATGTGCTACTGATTTTCATCTCAGCACAAGCCTTAGAGGAGGTGAAGCCCATCAAATTAGTTAGATTAATTAGGAATTAGGAATAACAAAAAATAAGTAAAGTAAAGAAAGTTTTAAGAAGAGATTTAAGGGGAGACAGTAAAGGTAAATAAGGCAAGAAATTTTAGCTGCACTGTAAATTGCAAAAGTTGGTAAAACTGCCGAATATTTTTTTTAATTACACAAGAGCATTATGTCAGGTAGGCATGAGAAATGTAAGTATATCTTCTGAAATTAAATACTGTAATTACCAATATTTAAATGCAGTTAATTAGTCTTGCATTAAACTTATGGAAGACACCTTGTTTCGTCTTGACTACCTACCATCGAGTTATTGATTCCCCAGAAAGAAATTTTTTTTTATATATATATATATATTTTTTTTTTTTTTTAGATTGTGTCTGTGTTTACACACACACAGACGTAATGTGTAATATTAATAGATATCTGTATGATTATTTTCATTGTTACAGATTAAATGTAACAAGGATTTTAAACCTGGCTTTGTCATGTGTGTATATATTGTATATAAATGTCTGCCTCATTTCTACATTTAAAGTAAAGGTTTTTGTTTAGGTTTTGTTTCTTTTTTTTGTTGTTGTTGTTTTTTTTAAATCTGCTTTTATTCATAAATCCAACAATACTGATTTTCACTGTGTGTTTAGGAACAAAATGTTCTTTAAATCAGGCTCTGAATGATAAACCAACCCAATGAAAACCTTTAGAATATAGAGAAGAATAAAAGAAGAAAGTTTGGTGATAAAACGGTACTGAAGTAAAGATTTCTGACTCAGCGCATGAAAACAAACTCATCTGAGACCATCAAACCATGTTTGTGTTTTTAATTTGTTTTTTAAATGTTATGTAACAGATTGTATCATAAAATTTCCTAGTTGATACTTTACATTTATACTGATTAATTTCAGTAAATGTCCAATAGACAAAGAGCAGCAGTGTTGCTATCCCAAAATGTAAAGAAATTGACCAGCATATGAAAATAACGATTTTGCCGCTAGGGTTTCTTCTTAAAATAAGTAACAGAGGTGAGGTGGCAACATGCTGAATTCAGTGTCACTCACTCACAAACTGTGACTTGGGAGTTGCCAGTTGGGTTTCACTCAAAGATGTTTTTTTGGCCGGAGAATTCATGGTTTACTCATTGAAAGTTCAAGCTGGTCTGCCTCCACCATCCAGTCTGTTCAAGGCTCTACTGTGACAGAACATGCAAATTAATGCAAGCAACTGGGTAGAAGTCTTTATCCAAAGGGCCTCAGAAACATCAGCAGACTCATTTTTAGCTTTGGTGGTCACACTAACCCCCTCACCCCAAACACACACACACACACACACACACACACACACACACCCCCACCCCTTGGCATGATATCCTGGCCATGTTTGAGGATGTAATTTTCTGGTTCCTTTGGTGTTTAGAATTTGTCTGGAAAACAGAATTTGATGTTTCGTCAAATGATGATATAGCAGCACACTCATTTTAACTGGAGATAATTTGTCAGACATGAGTAACTTTAAATTTGTCATATTTGTATGTCACGCTCTGGGATAATTTGACATTTTCACCGGGAATTCAATAGTGAGACAGCTTTTATGCTTCACTGCATCTCTTTGCTTCCTCGCTTTGCATTCCTCTGGTTCTCTTCTTGGAGAATTCCAGCATTTTCCCCTTTCTGCAAGAGGCTATCCACAGGGTTAATAAGCATCACAAGGTCCTGCTGGGGAATCAATAACTCGATGGAAGGTAGTCAAGACGAAACAAGGTGTCCTCCAGCTGTGGTGCATCTGAGGTGATTGAATCTGATGTGTTTTATTACAAGCCCTGGCATTCTGCTCCGTAGGGCCATAAAGTTTCACCCTAATCCCCCAAGACAAATGCTATCTATTCATGAGCTGATAAGGTGCATATGAGACCAGCTTAAGTCAGTGGTCCTTGTAGCTTCAGGTCACAGCTGTGGCAATTTTCCACTCACTAGATAGATAATATACAATTTTCTGCAAAAATATAAAATGTATAAAAATGTGTAAACCTTCTTAAAAAAATAAACCCGTTCATCTTTTTTCTTTTTTCCCCACTCTGTGTATATTTGTAATTAACCAACAAAGCCAGAGTTATTGAATTACAAAAGTTAAAGGGGGATTCACACATAGACCTGGGAGCATAAATGAAGCCTACAATTGCAAGCATAAATCATTCCGTTCAATCCTTGACTAACTATAAGCTCAAAAAGGAAAGTTTCAAGCCTAATCTTAATCCAAATGGGAGCTGGATCCACAAAAGAGGGGCCTGAAAGCTGAAGGCTCTCCTATTCTACTTTTAAATACCTTAGGAACCACAAGTAAGCCAGCAGTCTGAGAGTGATGTGCTCCGTTGGGGTGATGATGTCTTTAAGATAAAATGGAGGCTGATTATTCAAGACCTTGATTGTGAGAAGAAGGATTTTAAATTCAATTCTGGATTTAACAGGGAGCCAATGAAGAGAAGCCAATATGGGAGAACTATGCTCATTCCTGCATTTTAACTGACTGATGTAAGCTATGATAAATGGCTTCATACATAGATAAAGTTGGTTATTATCTGCACATATATGAAAATGTATGCTTCTAGTGAGATGCCATTTCCTCTTCTTTGTGAGCTATACCAAAGAGTCAAGGACTTCTGATTTGAAGTCATTGAAGAAGATAGCAGTGGAGGAATTACTTCTTAAAGTTAGTAACTGCACTTTCAGAAAGACATCTACTGTAATGAAATTTATTTCTCACTGCTGTGTAATCCATTATTGTTCATTTAAATATTATTAAGAAATGATTAGACAAAGAGGGTTTGGGGAGAATACTGGGAAGCTCCAGAAAGTGATTAAAGTGGTGGGTGGGCTCATTTACATTCTGAGAGAAGCCAACTAAATTTAATGATAGATTAAAGGCAGTGTTAAGATTGTTGTCACAGGTCCATTTTCTACAGTGTATGGGTGAAGGCTCCAGTCAGGAGTCCTGAAAAGATACAGGCGTAAACTATACACACCAGTTTAAAAATGTTAGTTTCAAAGTTAAACTACTTTTTTTTCACGAAAGAAGTACAATTCATGGACAGCTGCAAAACAGCCTTATACATCACATAGTATCCCAGCACCAACTGTTTAGTTGAATCAAGGCTTAAAAACATGACCCCACAACTGAGTGAGTGATAAGCACGCTGCTCAGGGTGGAAGATAATGTACCTTGAAATCAAACTGGAGAAAACTGATGTTGTGCTCAAGTACACGATGAGATGATGTAATAAGAAGGATGTTTGTGCTTTGGTATAAAACCTAGAATCACTTGCCGAGTGCTGCAGAAGATCTACATTATATCAGACTAATTTGACTGAATTTGATTATTGGACTCTGTAGATGCTTAATGTTACCATACATAATGAAGTAAAGTGCGAAGTAGGAGCCTCACTCATCTGGCTGTGATTTTCTTTACCCTACAGCAGTGATGTCAAACTCATTTTACATCGTCGGCCACATACAACCCACTTTGATCTTAAGTGGGCCGCACCAGTGAAACTCCCCTTTCTGTCAGTGAAAAAACATTTAACTACACATTTATTCCATGAGATGTCTTAATATCAGTACATCTTGGTCTTTCTACATGATAAATATGTACAATTACAGAAAAAGTTCTGGTAGCTCATTGCCCAGAGTGTCCTGTATTTATAAAACACAGTTTTTGTTAATTCACAGAAAGTTTTTTTTAAACTGTGGGAGAACATAATCACAGAAAGACTCCACCTAAGCAGAAAGTTTGACCTAGAATCTTCCTGCAGCAAGGTAGCAGTCTATGGTTGTCCATCGTGGTCGACAATGACGTTTCATCTTCCTCCCCTCTGACATCCATTTCCTCAATGCTTTCCATGGGCCTGCATATGAGAAAGGAGACCGATGCGGGACCCACAAATCGAGGGGTGGATGGTACAAGGGGAGACACTGGCTGGGACAGCTGTGCCGAGTCTTGCGTGCTTCTCCTCCTGGTCTTATGTGCCTCTCCTCAAAGTGTCGTACAAATGGTCCAGTTGAAGGCAAGTGTCTTAAGGTCTGCGGAAGGGATGCCCCATTCAAGTAGTCCTTCCATCTCTTCTTTGGGTGCCCATGAGGAACCACTGGAAATTCTAAATTCGGAAAGGCAGGGTAGGAGATCGCTTCTGATGGCAAGCCCAAAGCCACAGATCCTGGGCTCCTTTGCTGGAAGGCCACTGTAGAGGAATATATATCCAGCAGAGGCTTCGGTGAGGGAACCTTCAGTGAACCTTATCTCACTAAGTGCAAAGATGTCCACCCAGTTTGTCGTTGCAGAGTTCGTTGCAGACACAGACCTGGTACTTGACCCAGGTGTACCAGGACATGGCCTTCACGCCTAAACTTCCTCTGTGTAACTGTTCCCATCATGTGTTGGAAAAAAAAAAGCCTGCGTGAAGATCTGTTGGTAATGGTGGCGGCGGGCTTGTTCAATTCCCACCCGCACCACTTGGCTCTGAGGGCAAGCCAGAAGGTAAGACGATTGGGCCTGTGAGGAGTTGCACCACTGATGCTGGTTCCCTCGTGGAGTTGGGTGCCAGAGCTCCGTTGGCCTGCCAAGTCTTCATAGCTACCGTGACAGCACCAGGGTGCACAAAGTCCCTACCGTACTTCACCTTCTCACCTTGTCTGTATCTGACACCCTGGCAATGAGAGCAGTTTGCTATTTCTCACTGGGTTACTAATTCTGGATGAGAAATGAAAACGGCAAGCACACGCGCATATATGCACGCACACACACACAATAAATTGTTGTCTGTTCCAGCTTAGGGAATGAGAATTCTTCTTCCTCAAACTTGGCAGTCTCTGAGAGAAAAACTGAAGTCCAATTGTTTTAAATCTAATGACACAGAACAGTTCTTTTTAATAAACTTGGTCTTTATGAATCACACCATCAGTTATATTTATGAAATGCCAATTGTATTCAGACAGATAGATGAATAGGTTTAATTTCTAGTCCCCATCTGTGCAGTGCAGGTTTAAATCTGTACCTTCAGGGTAATAATTCAGTCTGGGTGCTGACAGGCACAGACAGATCCTTTGATTTTCACCCTGTTTCATTTCCCTCTGTTCATTTTCCAATTAACCAATCTGAGGTTCACCTACACTGTGGGACAAGGGTTGTAAATTATACCTGCTTTCTTTCCAATACATCACAGAAAATGGACACTGAGAGGAGAGATTGATAATTCACCCATCATTACCAAAAGACAAAGAATAAAACAGATACCAAAATGTGACTTTTTTGAAAATGGCTCGTCTTATTTCTGCACTCAGCATAAGCATAATACAGGCTCACGTGATAGCAGCTAGTGGCTCTATGCAAAAAAAAAAAAACACTTCACAAATGCGAATGGGATTAGGTCATTTTGATCACCAAGACAGCAAGAGAAGATTTTTCACTGACATGAAGGCAGGTATTAAGAATGTAAAAAATAGGCATTTAAAAAATGAAGCATCTAATCATTGATGAGCTGTGACCTGCTTAACACGGAGATTAGCATCTATATTTTACTGTAGACACATCAATTCTGCTCGTTTTTGACCTTTCAATGATTTTTTAAATTATTTTTATTTATTTTTGAAAGTTCTTCCAAGTTTCCTGCATTATGTTTTAGGACTATTGAACTCATACTGCATGACACCTGTAATTATAAGTTAACATTAAACAATCACACTACTTCTTTTACCGCTGGCAGATGGAATACTTGTGTTAAAATGTTGCACAAGTGGTCCACTTGATAAATATCATGGAAGAATGGTGGTTTTAGAGGGATGATGATATTTCTTGGTGGAGGACCAGTAACCAAAGCAACATCTTTTGTATTAAGTTTGTCTTCTATGATTTGCACTCATTGATTAGTAACTTAATATCAGATTGGAAACTGGCATTTCAAAGTCCTTTCCGCTTTAAAGTTATGTGCCTTTTTCACTTTTAATTCCCAACTGTGATGTCACTGTGTGCTCATGCACCTTGGAGTGCACGCCTACATTACTGCACCAATATAAGATTTTAAACCATTGGAGGATACGCTCTTTAAAGGGAGTTTTAAAGCAATAACAGACCAATTTACGAACATAACTGCCGTCACCACTCTGGCTTTCCATTTTGAAACATCCAATTAGGGTGGTTAAGGCCAGGAACACTTTTACTTGTGCATGAAAAGTTGCAGAACCTGTTGTTTTTTCATTTCAGCTCCCATGTTAACAGGTTAAAACAGCGACACAGCCTGTGTGAGTCATGATAAGCGTGGGTTAGAGATGTGTTGCACCTTATTTTTCCCAAAATAAATACTAAAAAGGTATTCTGTCATATTGTTGTCATACCAATGATGATACATAACTGATACCTTCCATTATAGTTTCAATATCTAGGCTGGATGTGACAGATGTGAAAAGTATAGCATAAATATTTTGTAAGCGTTTTCAGTTTGTAGTTTATTAAAGGAGAGTTGTGATGACATGTCCAGAAAAAAAACAAAACAAAACAAAAAACTCTCTTTAAGGGAAATCTAACAATAGCTACAGAGGGAAACAAAAGTGCTAAGCTCTTCCTGTTTTGAGTGCAATCATAGTTAAAGCAAGGCTTACAAGGCAACTGATCTAAATGTCAGTCACTAAAGTACATTGCATGATTCAAAAGCTTGCACAACCACCTTTAGTAGGCAATAACTTAAAGTAATAATTTTCCATATGATTTTCAGTCTCTCACATCATTGTGGAAGAATTTTGGCCTGCTCTTCTTTACAACACTGTGGCAGTTCACTGAGGTCCTACAACAGCACTTCAAGGCTGAGGTCTGGAGTGTGACTTGCTGTGTGATTTGCTGCTCTAGCTTGAGCTATGATGGCCTCAAATTTGACTCTAGAATACTTTGGCATACAGAGGAGTTAATGGTTGACTCAATGACTGCTAGGCGCCCAGGTCCTGTGACTGCAAAATAAGCCCAGGGTCATCCTTATCCCGTTCAGGGTCGCGGGGGGAGGGGAGCCTATCCCAGTTGTCATAGGACGAGAGGCAGGGTACACCCTGTACAGGTCGCCAGCCTGTTCAGGGTGTACAGGGCTAACACAGAGAGACAGACAACCATCCACACTCACATTCACACTTATGGGCAATTTAGAATCAACAATTACCCCAACCCCAGTAACTGCATGTCTTTGGACTATAGGAGAAAAGCAGAGTACCCAGAGAAAACCCACGCAAACACGGGGAGAACATGCAGACTCCACACAGAAAGGCCCGGGCCAAGGTTCAGTTCAAACAATTGTACACAAATACAAGTTATTCAGATGTGTCACCACTTTGCCAAGATCTGGAAGAAGACCCAAACTTTCACTCTCACATGAGAGGAAATGGGTCAGAATGTTCAGGAACAACCCAGGAACCACCGAAGCTCAAGCTTGCCATGAAATGGAAAATGCATGAACACCAGTGTCACTATCCACAGTGAAGTGAGTCTTATATCACCACAGACTGCGAGGGAGCCTAACCAAGAAAGAAGCCGCTGGTCCAAAATCGCCAACTTCAAGCTTGACTGAAATTTGCAGCTGCCCACACGGATAATCCAAATGTCCGTGCCAGGAAACCAGCCAGTTTAAATGAACTATACCAATTCTGCCAAGACGAGTGGTGAAATATCCAGCCTGATTAATGCCAGAAGCTTGTTGATGGCCGATGGAGGTGCAACTTGCCAAGGGACGTTTAACCAAATATAGGTGTTGGTGTATGTATATATTTAAGCCCGGATGTATACTTCTGAGCCTGTATGGATCAGAGAAAATTTGAAATAAATTCAAACTTGTGCACCCAATTCTTATTTTTCATTAAAGTCATTAAAGATGTGCCTTATACAATCGTTCTGCCCTTGAAAAAGAAAACATTAAATGCCCCAATTCACCATAACATTCATGCCCATGATGAGTATATATAAACTGTTGACTACCACTGTAGTTTTTTTTTTTTTCCACATTACTGCAGTAATATTAAAAATCTTTTTTTAAAATGGGTTCACAGCTCCGGCACAAATCTTTTCTTTACGAGGGGCAGGCAATTAGATAAAAGGTAGCTTAAAGCAACGGGAAATGGAGGAAAATTGTTTGCTTCAGACGATAAACTGAGAGGCTGCACCAAGGCCCAGTGTAAGATAAATAAGGATTGTTTTGAAATGCTACTCGAGTTCAGCTCCATCCATTTTAAAAGCAATTACATTACTATTGTTTTTCTTTCCGCCCACAGCCATTTTATAAATCTGAACACAATCACGCACAAGCAGATTTATTCATTACTCACACAGATGTAACTCGCACAACTTTGATGAAAAGCTCTGTCACATCATGATATGGGCCAGGTATCTAATGAAATAAGTAAAATCAATACAGCAACACACTGTCAACACTGGCTCTCCCCATGCGTGTAAATTCACTGTAGTCGTCGCCTTGGCTGCCATCTGTTGAGCAGCCTGTGAGGTGAGATGATGGAGGAAAAGCAGGAGAGAGGTTTCTAATGAGGCAGAAAAACAGTGATGGAGCAGAGGTCGTGTGGAATGACCCTGAGGAAGGACACCAACAGCGTCCGCCATCTGGAGTCCATCGCTCTGTCTGCAGCTGCTCACCTGGAAAGCTCAATCTGGCAGCGGAAATTCATGATCAAAGCTGCAGCGAGAGTCCACCTGCATTTAGTGACAGTGCATTTAATTCTGCATAACACCAAACCTGTAATTTGCTCTGGCAGCTACAGTGCAGTGCCCTGGCTTGTCTAAACATCATCAGTGACAAGGCGCTCCTTAATGCTTACATGGAGGCCTTTTTATTAAATTATTATTATTTATCTTATTTCTGTACAAGAAAATATTCAGAAAAAAGGAAATCCAAGATTTTTGTTTATATTTTTATACAATAAAACAAAAATCTAGAAATGTATTTACTGTCAGCATATAGAACAAATTAAAAACATGGGATAGAGGGAAAGCCACATGGTAAAAACCATGCGGTGTCGCTCATACGGGTTGGGCCTGCATTTGTAGCCTCCGTTTTAGCACTTTGTGCACTAACACGTTAGTTTTTTGGAGTCAGAAGTTCCCCTATTTGGATGAGAGGCTGCAAACTGAAGTGCAAACTTCTTGATCTGAATCTCATAACTAGTCGTATTATTTGTTACCTAATTCCATTAAAAATGCTCCAAAAGGCACTAACAGCAAAAACAAGGGCGTGAGTCCAGTTCAGTGACTCTTCTTACTGAATACGAAGCCCATCACAAAGCTGTCGGCCAGAGCTGCCTGAGATAGAATACCTATCAATCACAGAGGTCACGCCCCTAACTCCAGCATCCAGATGGATGTGGTATTAAAAAAATTCACAACCCCCCCTACAGCTGTCATGAAGTCAGCACATCCACGTTGACTTTTTCTTCTCGAGCTCCAGCGACTGCTGCTTGCTTAGAGTTTATTATAAACATGCGGGCCATTTTCAGTCCCAGGGCGGAGATTAATGCAACAGGTTATGGCTTCAGTGAGAGGGAGCATCACTCCCCACTCATCATTTCCAGCGCGCAAGGTTACTGTTGTGAGGGACTATTTTTTTAAGCCTCAAATTTTTTGTTTAATTGCTACAGTAGCTTGTGAAAGCCAATGCAAAAAGTGGATTGGAAACAAAAGGATAAAGTGCAAAACACAAAGAGATCCAAACCTCACAGTATGAACTTTGTAGATATTTATTTGTAGTAAAATGGGACCATTATGTTGCAGGGGCCAAATACTCCCCTAAGCAGGACATCACGCACCAAAGGACACCTTGGGAGTAATGGTGAGACAGGTGGTATCTGACAAGCATCCATATTACACACCGGGATGACTGTTTTATACTGAGACAGTATAAAATAGGAAGATATGGCCTTCTTTACTACTGCAGTGGACTGTTTGTAGGCAAATATTCAAACATTTAAAGCTTCTGAGAGACAGTCCTGCCTGCTCTCATCCCGAACCAATAATTACAGATAAAGGCATGAGCAGACTGAAATGATTCATGTTTTTAAACAATAGTGATGATAAAATAAGATTTCCTTCTAGGAACTTTTGAAAAATGGAACCTTTTAATTTACTTTCCACCATCAACTCAAACAAATCCACGGGGCTGATTAACTCAACCTGAGGCTCTTACAGTTTAATGCTCCATTCATAATTTATCAATATAAAGATGTTTTAAATCACATTTGAAACGTGTTCTAGTAAGATTGCCTTTTGGATTCAAAATGCGTTTTTTAGATGCTTCATGGATGGCACGTATGCGGCCTGCCTTTTGTGACGGTCTAATCACATCATATGTTTCAACATTCAGGGGCGTCAAACAGTTTTCATGTTGTGAATTTCTCATTTTTGAACGTGCCGCCCACATTTTAAACAAATGTTCACAGGGGTTATACCATTCTTAACTAAAATACTGAAGAAAACTTATATCTTAAAACTTAAAAATCTTTGAATCTGATCTCAGGCCATTTCTAATTCTAAATTACATAATTCCAGCACTGTGGTGCTTTGTTTAATGCAGATGATCACAATAAGGCTGAATTATTTATATGCTCACTCATCCATCTACACTTCACTCCAGTTTGAATTGCATTTCATGGCGCTCTGAGGGTCATAGCTGAAAAAGCCTTAAGGGCTCAATGCTGGCACGCATACTGCAGTAACAAAGCCTGCATAAGGAGGGAGGAGGGAGGATACATCATGAGACAATAAACTGTCTCCTGTGTGGGAGCTTTGTTTTCTGTTGTTTTCACTCACCACTTAAATGTGGTTCATTACTATGTCATTTAAGTTTAACTTGCTGTTTTTATTAGGTTTATATATTAATAATATAATAATAATAATAGGTAAAGTTTAGGAAAATATGATTTGGGTTCAAATATGCTTGTTTACAACATTTATCTAGCACATTAAAAAAAAGTTAAATTCCCTGTTTTTCTTGCTTATGTTTAGTTTGTTGCTGTTTAGTTTCATTCCACCTTTATGCAGAAAAACTAACATGTGTAACTATTATTAGGTGTAGGAAAAGACAACACTTTGGGTTCAAGGTATTAATAACACCCTTAAGAGGAAAGCAGATTCATTCGATCTCAGGCCACTCTTCTTCAAATCCCCAACTCATGTTGTTGAATACGTTGCAGTGACACCCGAGTTGAGCCCTCAAGTGAAAAATGGACACATGTGGGTGAAGTGGTCTTTTAACTTGGTTTATTTTCTGTTCAGATGTTCTTCTATTTTTACCATTTTATGCCAATTATCTCCTGAAGGTCGGCTCGGCTCAGTTCAGTTCTGCATAATTCCACAGTTTTTTCTGGACATTTTAAATGTGCCTCATATCTGTAGCCTGAAAGCCTGAATGTCCGTTCTGTGCGCCTAACATGCGTGCAAGAGAGAGCGAAACTGCTCTCAGTGTGAAATTTATCAGGGGCTTTTGGTAATCTATATCAAACGCATTTGTGGCAATATTACATGATGTAGGGTTTTGTGTGTGGGGGAAAAAAAAAAGCCTTACTGCACGTTCAGTCAGAGACATTGATGTCAATGAATTTACCATTTATGTCAAATGATTATACAGTTAGATTTGGCAGGAAAGCCTCTGCTCTTTGAATAAGGAATCAAAGCAGCAAAAAGGATTCTGCTGGTGGAGCTTATCTGCCTAAAACATAAAGGTAAAGCAACATCAGAAATAGATATAAATAGCGCTCCGAAAGATGACTACACCTACATGTGGCTGCAATCAGAAAATTAGAAAATCAGTCTAGTATTAGTGAGGACAGAGCAGCACGTTTACAGGCAAAAGCTACTTCGAGCTCTTATGTGCATGTGATCACATTAAGCTAGTTGAGACCGGTGCTCTCAAACTCAGATGTTTTTTTCTCTAAGCTAGACTACTGCAACTCCCTTCTTTCAGGTATAAATGGAAGGTCGCTCTCGCCTCCAGCTGCTTTAGAATTCAGCAGTTCAGCCTCTTCCTGGTTTTGCAGTCAACCATCAAATCGCACTGAACACTGTCCTCTCTCAGTCTGCTTGCTGTGTTTTAGAGTTGATTTTAAGATTTTACTGATAACTTTTAAAACAGATCCAGGTCTGGCACCAAGCTACGTAACAAATGTTGACAAGCCAGTTTCAAGCCTTAGATCCTGGTGGCTTCTGGCTGTTCTAGAAGGCGAGGTTTAAACCCTATAAGGTCCAGGTCATCACTGTTGATTACCTTAACACTCATTTCTGATTTTTAGACATTGCTCTTGCAAGACTTCACAATCAGAGGACAAAAAAAATCATTCAAACTGACACGGATCAAAATCCATTTACATTTTTCCTTTACTCACTAACATAGGCCTGGGGTCTTCACCAAGGATGACTTGGTCTTCAGAACATTTCATTTAAAGGTTATTGTGCTTTTGCCATCAGAACTGTATTAAGTTAGTATTCTGTTATTCCTTGTCTTTCAATATAATTTTTAAACGTTGTTTCAGAGAGTATTAATAAAGTTTTAAGTACAGTTGTGTTTTTGTTCTGAGAGCTCGGGAGAGTCACACAAGGCCCTCAGTGATCAGTGTCATATCACAACAAGCTTTTCTGCTGCATCAGGCCATAAACCTCCTTGATATTTTACGATGCAAATGATGAGAGATATGCTCTTGAACCACTGTTGCATGAAATGAACAGCAATGTTAAATAAAAGGACTACCAAACACTTTTTTTCCTACGTTAACACGGTTATACCATTTCACTGTGGGGAATGCACATTTTCAAAAATGAAAGAATTAACAGTTCGGGGAGCCTGTGAGTAATGTGGTGGTGCAGGTCGTGCAGTACCAGCGAGGTTGGTGCTGTATCAGTGCAGACCATTTACCATTTAAGGTAATTTCATCTGATAAATTATTCACATTTTCCCTGCTCTTGCCCTCTTGGAGTTTTATTGATATGCTACAGTTGTGTTTTATTTATAATGTGGATGTGTGTGTCGCTTTTAAATTGGCAATTGCCCATGTAAAACTGCAAGAGTCTCTATGCATAAACAGATGTTCTTGACATGCCAGGTATACAAATGTATCTTCAGCCTACTACCAGATGACTATTTTGTGTGTGTGTGTGTTCACTCAACCACACGTCCCTCCTGTGGTGTCCTACCTGACCAGCAAGATGATTTGAAACAAGCTATAAACAAATGCAGCTTCATTACCAGCAGCAGTCTGATTGGCTTAGAGCCTCCTCCAGCATGACAGCGATTCAGTTCAACACAGGGAAGGTTTCTGGTGTGCGCTGCTGTTGAGGGTGGATTTAGCTTAAAACAATGCATTTGTTCTCATCTCTCTCGCTGGCAACATTCCAAGAAGGCAACACTGTAATTGGAATAGAAGATGTTCTTACGGATCATGTCTCCACACATTATGACTCCACGGAATGAAAATGGGTGAAGTAAATAAACTGGGATGTTAGGAAACTTTTTAACTGCGCTTTTACGAGCAGTGAAGAGAAAGACAAAGCTAGTTTGAAAAGCAGTAATATTTAATTCAGCTGAGCCATCTGGGAATTTTACACTCAATGGGTCAGGATCAATAACTCTTCCACTTCCATTTGAAAGGGTATTATAAACTCTTACTCAAGTTTCACCTGGCATGGGCAGCACCAAAGGATAATGGCTCTCACCTTCAGTGTAAATGCTGATCATTTTAAAATGATCAGCATTTTAAGTCCTGAATCAGAAAGCTGGATCAGTGACAATGGGCATTTCTATTCATTTCAATTCTTTTCTGTGTTTACTACCTCATACATCATGAGCAATGCACCAGTTGCCAGCAGGACAGCTAAGGGCCCCATTATAACCACTGTCCAGTTCTGCGCCTTTTGCAACCTGGTGCGTTGTGCCGCTCCTGCAGCTTGGTTGAAGACGTGAGTGTACGATTGTGTCGGTTTTAACTGCCATGATGTGCCAGTACAAAAGCTCAGAGATTCACACATTATACAGAGGGAGATGTTGCAACAGTTTGAAAAGATGATACTTTGTGGAAAACGCTTGGTAAAACTTAGCAATGTATTTCTGATTCTGGTTTTGACTTATTCTCCTCCTATATCAGCGCTGATGTAGAGGTTCTGTCTAGGTGGTGACATCTATCATTCAGGAGGATACTCCAGCGGATAGTTGTGCTATAACAGTGAGCATAAATGGATGATGTTACCAATGGCACGTGAAGCGCCCAATGTGTCGGGTACACTGGGGCTCTAACAAAGCAGTGAAGAAGGTTTAGCACTTTGGAGGCATTTCATGCCTGCAACGCAAGGAGCTTTTTTTTTTTTATGTCTGAAATCGTATTTAACTTAACTGCAAACAGTGCTTACAACTGATTATCTCCAACGACAACGGTTTCTCTTCAAGAGATACAAGATTTCCTCAAATACACACATTTAACGACAGATAGCCTTTTAAGTAATCAGCTTGCCAATCAATTCCTAATGTACAATTTCAACATACATTACACGGTGCCAGTTACAGCTTAATAATACTTTTGTGGAGATTTCCAAATTGTTACATTGTTCATGCCTATTTTTTGTAAGTATTTTTTTCATTTCTCTTTCTCTTTATTAGTCTTTATTTCTACTTTAGAAAATGTCCAGATCATTAATTATTTTTATAGATCTTGATTTTATGTCAAGACCTTTAAGAAGGAAAACTTAAAATTTAGTTGTTTTTTTTGTTTGTTTTTTTAATTTAATGAACTTACAGTAACAGTCAAAGGTTTGGACACACTTCATTCAAATGAATTAGCGCATGTGTTTGACTGATACTGTAAGTGAACTTTGCATTGGTAAAACACAGAACAGACTTCTTTGGTTACTTATAAATAGACTGAAATGCATGACTCCTTTGTGGGGTTTGGCTTTAATTCTAAAACTAAAATTTAAACAAAAAGCTCAAACTGATATAACCTCACGCCACACCTCCACACCTGTACCACTCCACCAATCCTCTACTGTGTGAATGTATTTATGTAATTAGTGCTGATGCGGTACTGTTTTTGATGGAATTTTCTAGATTTAGCAATCCAAATCTAACCACTCAGAAAAAAACACTATAACGCAAAGTGTCAACAAGTGATTTTCAAAGCACTCAAACTATTACCACATATGATAATTACTCTGTTGCAGCTGTTCAAAGAATGCGCAGAACAAGCTCCTGATCTGCACAGTGATCGTCAGTGTTTCCAAAATCTCTAAATATGAATGAATATGTTTAGTCTGAAAATAAAAAAGTTTCTTTTGATCCAGCAGTATTCATAGACCTTTAAGCTAGTGTCTACTAAAATGTATTCAGCAACATGTCTTTTTGTTGTTGTTGTTGAGACTGCACTCACTTCTGTAGTCACTTCTATTGTCCCGCACTGTGATTGTGTGGGACAAAGTGGGACACATCAACAACGCTGAGGGGTAGTCTGAAATTCATATCTAACCTAAAAATAAAAATATAATAATTTGTGCATATTTCTGGATTTTCATTTAGCATGTACACGCCAAACACTTTTCCAACTTTCTTGAATAAATACAATAAGGGTAAAAAGAAGCTTAAGTTTGTTCTTATAGTTTCGTGTGATTGTCTTCATGTCCGCCCTTAATTCTCTTTGATTTTGCTGTTATTTCAGCTGCTCTTCTGTCTGGTAACAGTTTTTGGGTTTCATTTTGGATGTATCCATAGATTGGCGTGCCTTTCTTGAGCCATATCTGAAAGTATTTGCTATTTTCATCCAATTATGGCACACATATACTTTGTTACTTCATCACATATTATAATAATAATAATAATAATAATAATAATGCATTAATCTTATAAAGTGCTTTTCAAGGCACTCAAAGATGCTTTACAATTTCATGCACTATTCATTCACACCTCAATCATACTTGGTGGTGGTAAGCTACTAATGTAGCCACAGCTGCCCTGTGGCAGTCTGATGGAATTTGCGCCTACGGCCCCTCCGACCACCACCCAACACCAACCACACAACCACATTCACACTTGGGCAATGTGGGTTAAGTGTCTTGCCCAGGGACACAATGACAGCATGTGTTCAGACAGGGACTCGAACCAGCAACCCTCCGGTTGCAGGGTGAGCACCTATATTTTCCCCCTGTGTGGAAAAAAAACTAACAAAAAAACCCCTCTCAGCATATACTGCTGCTTCATTCCAATTTCCATCATATCCAACAAAATCTGCAAAGTGATTTGCGGCTGATGAGTATAGCTTTAGACAAGCTCAATTTCTTCTGACTATGAAAAAAGCCTGCTCTTCATATGTACTGGGCAAAAGCCAGATTTTAGAAAAGTGCATGTCCCCCCAGAACCAGTCAAACTGTGGAACATTGTCTCGTGATGTGGGACAGGGGACAAGGAATAAAAATGCTGTGCAGTCCCACATAAAGAAGGACATCTTATCACCCTGCAGTCAGGTGGTTTCAGGGCAGAATGTAAAAGGAAAAAAAAACTTGTAAATGATCTGAAGCTCAGTCAGCGAAACAAAATGGTGTCACTCCGATTCTCAACACTGGCACCTGACCAGCCTTCTCGCTGTAGCAGAGAGCTTGCCAGGAAGGTATCAAAGTGAATTTTGCAGGAGCAAATGCTTATCATTTGGATAGGCCTGAGCATCAAAAATGCAATTTGTAACATCAAAAGAATATCTAAATGTGTCCCATTCTGCAAAGGGAAACATTCTGTTCATCATCCCATTACTTAAGATTCTGGATGTCTGGCACAGAGCTCAAAGAGGGATAAAGTATGTTCACACATTAAAAAAAAAAAAAAAGGCTGACATACATGCAGAATCAAACAACCACACAGACACATGGTTCCTTCATCAGTGAGGAATGGTGACATGACTGGTATGCATGATTCATGAGAACAAGCTATTGTTAAAGCTGCATCAATGTATTGCTGACCAGCAGGTCTTCGCTAGATTTTTGCCTGTTTCTTAAGGACATTATTTTCAGATACTGTTCATCTGTTTTTAAGGCTGACACTTCTTTTGGCCTCCCCTTGTCCAGTTTCCATTTTTGTTTTTTTAGGACAAAGTGCACACCATGGCACATAACAGAACTTTGGGAATCAACTTGTTAGTGCAAAAAGACTACGTTATGCCTGTCACCCTGTGTTGTGTTTGGCATGTGTGTGTGTGTGTAGTGAAAACACTGCTTGCTTATTTGCTTGAACTCCCTGCTGCCATTGGAGGTTGATAAAAGCGGTGGAACAGAACACAAATCAAATGTGCCATAAAATCTAAACAATTAAAAATAAATAGGTCAAATAGCTCTGTAGAGCTGCAACCTTAATAAATCTCTGTGGGTTCATCGCTTTGAGGAACCTCCCGCACATTACACACCGATTACCTATCTAAAATAAATGTACTCTTATTATATGGGATTTCAAAACAATTTCATGGTCAAAATTGTGGGATAATGTGCAAAAAGGCATTTTGTTAAGTAGAGAAAAAAAATATTTAAATCACAGCATGTGAAGCTGTGAAGGCAAATTGTAGATCGCACATAAGACCACTCTCCCTAGTCCCCAAGTTACAGTCGCCATATAAACTTCTCTTCCTTGTAAAGTTTCAGCTGTTGGTGAAACTCACAACAGCATTACAAAATCGATTTCATGAACATTACAGGAGGAGCTGCTAGACAGAAAATTGCCCAGTCTTCGCAAAGGCGTTTGTGGTAAATGCAGTCATTGACTTGATAGGCTCCCATGATTATTGTCAAGAGGGAATTACTCTGTCCCAATACTGCATGCACCACCAGCCATTAGGTGCTCCATGCTGGACTGAACTGATGTCACTGACTGGAGACAAATGGTCAAATTCCATTTTCAGCCTGGGTAACGTCACTTTAATGGATACATCCAATTTCTTCCAGCCGGGAATCCATTTGTTTTCAAGTTGAGTGCATTCAAGGCTTTTAAATCTTAGGCTCACAGGCAGCGCTTCAGGCAACAACTGCACTCATAATAACAAATTAAATTTTCATTAGGAGAAGCTAATTTCAAGTGGAGAAAATTTCTCTGACAAGTTGGATGGTTTTAGGACATTAAATGGAAATAGAAAAGGCATATTAAAACACACTCTGTGTGCACTCACCATCATATGCAAATGTTACGGTAATGCAAGTGACATGTTTGTCAATGCATATTTACTTGATCTTGCGTTGTCATACTAACTTTTTTAATGCAATGCATAAAATGTTTAATACCGTATCAGTATGTCTTCCTCAGGCACAAAAAGAATTTAGAACAAAGCATTTTAATTTCCTGTGGAACAATGAGTGTTACGCTGTGATTGGTTAGGGCAGCGTGATATCCAGGAAGGGTTTAATATGATGTCAACCCACCCTTTGCAGCTATAACAGCTTCAGCTCTTCTGGGAAGGCTTTCCACAAGGTTTAGGAGTTTGTTCATGCATATGATACCCAACTTTATCTATCTATGAGGCCAGATGACACACACCAATGAGTTAAAGACATAAAGGCCTGGATGACCTCTAATTTACTGCTTCGAAATTAAGATAAAACTTAAGTTATTTTACTCTGCCCTACAAACCTTAGAAACATGGTGTCTAACCAGATACTTACTCTGGATGGCATTACCTTGGCCTCCAGTAACACTGTGAG
>JAVDPK010003063.1:807903-819235 GCA_034780415.1 Cichlasoma orientale | reverse complement strand
GAGAACACGTCTCCACTGCTCTAGAGTCCAGTGGCAGCGTGCTTTACACCCCTGCATCTGACGCTTTGCATTGTGCTTGGTGATGTAAGGCTTGGATGCAGCTGCTCGGCCATGGTTACCTATTCCATGGAGCTCTCTATGGACTGTTCTTGAGCTAATCTGAAGGCCACGTGAAGTTTGGAGGTCTGTAGCGATCGACTCCACAGTAAGTTGGCAACCTCTGTGCACTATGACCCTGACCCCACTTTGTTGCCTTGACTTCAGTTGGCCACCAGAGGTTGCTGTTCTTGGTGAGATTGAAGCCTTACAGAAGGGTGCACACAGAAGGAAAGTCTCAAAGCTTCATGACGCTTCACCTGCCCATCACTAAATTTAGGACAAAGGTGATAGGAATTAAACTCAAAAGCGAGCTGTTAATGCTGTTAGTCCAGAGAATGCATAAAGTCCAAAGATCCAAAAACATCTAAAGGAACAAAACCAGGGAATCCAAATACCAGAAATGACTAAGATTGCAAATTCAAGAAGTGCAATGAACACAGAGCTAGGAGACACAGCTGCATGTACTGTGCAACAAAGGAAGACAGACAAGATAGACAAGAGGTAAGACACTTAATTGAAGACAATTAACATAAGACAAGGGGAAGTTAGGCTCAACACAAGACACAGAAAATAACAGGTACCAAACTAAAACAGCAAGTAAGCCACACCTAAACAGGAGAATGAGATTGACTTGACACAGGGGAAGACAGGAAGGTAGGGAACAATGAAAGACAAAGGTCCAATACAGATTAGACTGGTATAAGGACAGAGAAGGAGCATGGAAATAACTGAAGACTCAACAAATAAGGGACTGCAAATGAAGATCAGACTTAAATAACAAGGCCATAAAATAAAACATAAAGAGCCCATGCAAAGCATGAGAAAATAAACAATATTTCTAAACTACTACATACGAGGAATTAATTAAAGCAACAGCTCTGAGAATAGAAAACTAAGTACTAACTAAGAAGCTTGACATGCAGAAAATTCAGTCCAAAAGGTGACCTATAAACAAAGGCAACTGAGAAGGTAATGAATATAAATGGTAAAACCTAAACAATCTTCAGTTTCCTTTAGTCATTTTACCTTTTCCTACACAGCAGATTTTTCTACATTGATCTTTATTTTTATGTATTTTTATTTGTTATTTTAAACCTGATGACTTCAGGACTTGTTTTTATTTTGCCCATCCATCCATTCTCTTCTGCTTATCCTGTTCAGGGTCACGGGGGGGCTGGAGCCTATCCCAGCTGACATACAGTAGGGCGAGAGGCAGGATACACCCTGTACAGGTCGCCAGACTGTTGCAGGGCTAACACAGAGAGACAGACAACCCTTCACACCTATGGGCAATTTAGAGTGACCAATTAACCTAACCCCAGTAAGTGCATGTCTTTGAACTGTGGGAGGAAACCCACACAGACACGGGGAGAACATGCAGACTCCACACGGAGAGGCCGGGGCCAAGGTGGAATCGTACCCAGACCTTCTAGATTTTATTTTAGCTGCGGCAGTAGTGCTAACCACCATGCTGCCTTTTTATTTTTTATTTTGTAAAATTTGAATTTGAATTAAAATTAAAATTCCTTTTAAAGGTTATTACTACAGTACCTTGGAATAGCTTGTGTGTGCTGTGTTCAGGTTATTTCTCTGAGGATATTTTGACTATTGTTTTGCTCCCTAAGCTTGGCACACCCCCCGCCAGCCACATCCAAGTGTTTTTTTCTTTGCCAGAATAAAAGTTTGAACAAAGTAGGGACCTAGCAGGTTAACAAGCCTGGCTCTTTTCATATCATGAATATGCCATGTTCATTTTAAAGATCAATCTTAAATTGTAGTTTATTGCTTTAAATCTAAAATCTGATGCATTGACTCTTGAGGGTTGAGGGTTAGGGTTTGAACCTCAAACCTTAATCATCGTGCATACAGAGTTTTTTATTTGTGGTAAATAAAATCATACGTCTTCTGTATGACCACGTGTTATGTTAATGTAAATCTCTAGAGCCATAGAAATATTCGCTAGCAATACTGAGATATGGACCACATGAAATGATGCCAACAATGGCATGATGCTGAGATAATATATATAAAAATATAGGCTCCCTCTCAGCTATCTGACAAAAAAGGAGAGCAATTTAAATCCAGGTACTTATACATCGTTCCATGAGTACCCTGGTGTGTAGAAGAGGCTTGTAGTAAAGTGCGGTCTACTTCTCCATGCACTATGTGATGCTGAGAAGATGCTCTTACACACACTCGGTATATGTGTATAATAAAATACTGAATTAATCTTCCTTGGACTATTATACCTTCATAAAGGCATAGTAAGCACAGTGTATGCATGCATTTGTTCCTGATCAGGTGACCCGAGCAGCAGCAGCGCCACACTTTTTTGCCACTTGCAAATCTGCCTTTTGCAGCTTCAGAGGTAACAGTAACTGGCTTCACTGTATTACTGTGCAAACTAAAGCTTTTACTCCAGGAAGGCCTGCACATTAACTAAAGGATTTGACCTGAATACAGTCACCAAGGTCCCCGATGACCGGAGCCTGCCACTGCCACACTGCCACGGCCATGATTTTCCATTAGTGTGTGACAGCGTGGTCATTTATAGCTCCAAAGCTCTGTGGAAAAGCAGGTTACCGGTAATTATTCAGCTGAGCAGAGCAGGCCTGTCACACCTCTCCTGACTCCCTGGTCTGAAGGAATCAGAAGGCAGGAGGAGCGTTTGGATATTAGTCACATCAGTATCAAGCATCTCCCCAGAGAGGGAAAGAAAAGCAGTATTAGAGCTCAGGGATTACATACTCTCTGTAGGCATTTAATTTAGCTCCAGACTCACAGGCCTGTGCTTATGTGATAACCAGCCAGACTTTATCTCCCACTCCATATGTTTGACTAAAATCTCCATTAAACTAGTTCACTCACATGCAATAAGCAGCTCTTTATCCCAAACTTATTCTGGGGACACCTTTTCAGTAAAACTCAAATAAAAGCTCGTTTAAAAAAGGGCTCTTCTTTCTTTTTTTTTTGATTTGGCAGGATGCAATTTACTTTTCATTTGAATTCACTTTTGAGGCTCAAACCTGTCGTTTCCTTCAGGTTGTCACATCTAATTTTCCAAAGTACTACCTGTACTGATATCAGCAGCAGAGCAACTGAGTCGTGGCTTTTGACAAAAGAGGCACAATGACAATTTTAAGGAAACATACAGCATAATATGAAGACAAGTTTTTAACTTTGTACGGTGCCGGTCGTGAGCAGAGCACAATAATGCAGAATAACAGGATCAGTGAAATGATGCATCACCACACCAAAGTTTCATCAGGCCAAGTATTTGTTCAGTTACAGCGACAGCAGCACTAATTTAAATTGTCTTTATTCACTTATGCAGGAAAACATTTCATTATAAGAGCTGTAAGTTTTTACGCCGGCCTAGAAAGACGCTGGTCTCATTAAACGGAAAACAAATCCTCATGAATGCATTTGGATTTCATCAACCTTGCACTAATACTGCATTTTATTTCTTGCTGCTAACCGCCTGAAAAGATGTGAAACATTCCACAAAAGCTAAATTGTCTGAACAACCTAAAAATCATTTACAATTCTAATGGTGTAAAGTGAGCAGCTGGAAGGAATCAGAATCTTGCAGCACATACAGACTGCTTAAACAGCATCGGTTTCACATGTTTACTGAGCTTCACATCGTGAAGTTGGGAGAAAATTCTGAAATCGAAGGTCCCCGTTGCAGAAAGCATTCAGTTAAAAGGCAAGCTTATTCATCATAAAGCCTACACCCCCCCACCCCCCTCTGTTGAAAATCCATTTTCTTATCCATCAAACCAAAGCACTTTCAGTCCATTTTCCTCATGTAACCAGCATAATTACCATCATTGTTCATAATGTATTATTCAGGATCTAGACTAATTATACATACAGAGTGCAGCTGTATAATTTTTATTATTAGCCCTGCTGACATTATAATATTTAAACTGTATAAAGTTTTTATTGGAAGGTAAAGTATGGAAATGAAAGAAAAGAAGAAAAAAAAACAGGAAACAGCGTGTGGTAGTACAAACTTCCAGGTAAAACAGAAAAAAGAAGCACTCAAAGGTGAGCATTTTCAGGCCGAGTGGTTTAAGGATGCATCCACAAATGCATTCAAATATTGTCATGAAGCAAATGTAAGCATTTGTCTTGCAATGCTAACTTGCTAAAATGACATTGGTAGCATGATCATTTTAAACAGGTTACCATTTTAATGAAGCACAGTAACACTGGTTGATCAGGACGAGAGACGGAGTGCAGTAGGGTCATTAGTTTTGTAGTTATTGTCAATAAATAAAATGCCAATGAATGCTTAGCAAAAGAGTGTCCTAAATGTTCCTCTCCTCTGTAGGTCTCAATTTCCAAGGCGAGCTAGATGGAATATGTAATCTCCCCAGAGAGCTCTGGGTTTACCTTTGAATTTTTCCCAGTCGGATGTACCTTTTACCAAAAAAAGGGATCCTGATCAGATGTCCAAACTAACTCAGCTGGCCCCTGTGTACATGCAAAACGCTAGCCCTACTGCTAACCCTGAACCCTGCAGCCCTCTGGGAGAAAATTCATTTCAGCACCCTATCTGTGATTTCTTTCTTACACTACCCACAGATCAAGAGCACAGGTGAGGTTTGATAGGTAACTCGACTGTGATGAAGGCAAGCACTTTGATTTACCAAATATCCTGTACAACTCTACATAACTATTCAGGCTGCCCATCCCTCCATCTCATATTCAAGCCCATGAACAATACTGCAAGACACAACCTCAACCCTGGCCCTGACGGACTGGGGACCTTACAGGGTGTATCCCCCCTTTCGCCAAGTGGTAGCTGGGATAGGTCCCAACCCTGAAATACGAACTGGAGAACCTAAATTGGGCAACAACTCCCTCAGCAGGTCAGAATAAGCAATAACGTAATGCAATTCATCCTGAAGGAGATAGTACATGTTGTGTAAATTTATATATAACTGAGTGATCATTGTCTGCTTGCTTTTCTCCTTGCTTTATTTTATTCCTGGTTGTCAGGTTCTCCTGTCACGCTTTTCTCAGTTCCAAAACTTTGCTTTATAAAGCATCTGTTTTGTTCCTTTGCGGTTTGGAAAGAGCTGTTTGTGCTTTTATTAAATGAAAAAGCCCTGGCTATTACCACACTGCAAAAGTGTTTCTGCACCACTTTATGAAAAACAAATTAACGTGCATTTACTTTTCTCGGTCAATAAAGTAACGGCAGCTCTGAAACAATTCTTTTTCTTTATAGAAAAACAGACTCGGAGATTGTTCTCTACGCGACTTTGTAGACGGACAAGCGCGGTGCTTTAAATCATGATGAGTAACACCCCAGCGCTTCTCACTTTTCTCCATTAGTTTTTGAATGAGTGCCTCTGGTCCACTTGTACCAAATCAAAAGGCCCTGACAAGGACAGCTGCCAGAGGGCTTCGTGTGATTTGCAGCAATGCCATTTCCTTCTGGCAGCGAATACTGATTGCAAACCATGACAGAGATTAAGCTACAATTCGTCTTTAAATTACAGTAATTAAACTGTCAGAGCTCAGAGCTGCAATATTTCAAGTGTGGAAACATGCAATTCATCAATGCTGCATTATGAGTTCACTTTAAACATCTTTAGGGTGACATCTGGAACAAAACAGGCTCCATTAAAACAACACAAATTTAACAAAGCTGTATTGTGTGCACAGCACTTGTGCGTCTGGGAAAAGAATGCCTGAAGCCGCATACACACAAAGAAAAAAAATGACATAAGATGGCACGTTTTGAATATTAAGATTATCACTCAAAATTTTAGCCAAAGAAACATCAGTTGAGGTACATTTACATTCAACATGTATCATGTTTAGAATTTTAAAGTAAACTAGCTTGTATGCATCCACTGCAGCGCTCTTTGTCTAAGAACATCAGCCAAATGTCTGGAGTATAAATATCATAATATCCAAATAAAGCCATGCCTGCTGCCGCAACATGCCAGAGGAGAACAAGGAACAGCCCCGAGGCAGCAGCTGGCACACATCTGCTTATGGACCACTTATAAATTATTAAGGAAAATGTCAGTCAGCCAGCTGCTGTTGCAGCTGGTGGGTCAAATGCTCTAGAGCTGCATCAACCATGTCGATACCAGTGGGTGTGACATTATGTGTTATACACAGAGATACATTATATTATTACATGTATGTGTAAATTATTTTGTTCCAGTGCCACTTAGCTATAGAATAAATGTCTTTCCAGAGAGTGCATGTATACATATGATATCTCTATAAAAAGTGAAGGACACTGTGTGTATAAGTGCATGCTGTCTGTTCTTCTGATCAACTTCATGCTTGGTAAATCGGGGCCCAGAAAGTGCAGAACTGTGTTGCTGAAACCACAATTAACTCACTCTGACCACAGACAGCATAAAACATGGATGGAGCCACCGTGGCATCACCCATTGGTTTTGAACTCTGCAGTGTGCAATGTTGGAACTTCTTTGGAACAAGAAGTTGTCATATTTGGATGAGAGGGTAGACTGCAGAGTTAGCAGCTGCATCTATAAACCATCCATTTAACTGTGCATTTAATTCTGCATTTAACAGGGAGCCAATGAAGAGAAGCCAATATGGGAGAAATATTGAGATATTGCACAACTGCAAGAAAGCAGTCCTACATATTTTCTTAATATGTGCATTGAAGGACATATCCTGGTCAAAAATGACTCCAAGATTTCTCACAGTGTTACTCTGGATGGCGTTACCTTGGCCTGCAGTAAGTATCTGGTTAGACACCATGTTTCTAAGATTTGTGGGGCCGAGCACAAGAACATCAGTTTTATCTGAATTTAGAAGCAGGAACCTAGAGGTCATCCAGGCCTTTATGTCTTTAAGACATTCCTGCAGTTTAACTAATTGATGTGTGTCATCTGGCTTCATGGATAGATAAAGCTGGGTATCGTCTGCATAACAATGAAAATTTAGCTGTCATTTTCAGCATCTACGTAGATGTTAAAATCACCCACTATCTGAACTTAGCACTAAAGCAGGTAAAAAAGTCTGAGAATTCAGACAGAAACTCTGAGTAAGGGCCAGGTGGACACTAGAGAATAAATAAAACTGGTTTTGAATTTTCCATTTAGGGTGGACAAGGTTACGATTCAGGCTTTCTAATGAAACTCTGTCTGGGTCTATGGTTAATTAATAAGTTGGAATGGAAGATTGCTGCTAATCCTCCTCCTCGACCTGTGCTCAAGCATTCTGACAGTTAGTGTGACTCGGGGGTGTTGTTCATTTAAACTAACATATTCATGCTGCTGTAACCAGGTTTCTGTAAGGCACAATAAATCAATATGTTGATCCATTATTAAATCATTTACTAACAGGGACTTAGAAGAGAGACCTAATGTTTAATAATCCACATTTAATAATTTTATGCTTTGGTGCAGTTGAGGAAGCTATACTGTTTGTTTTGGAATTTTTATGCTTAAATAGTTTTTTTTGCTGATTTTAGGTTTGTTTTTTGGTGGTCTGGGAGCAGGCACCGTCTCTATGGAGGTAGGGTTGGGGGGATTGTCTCCCTTTTGGAGTCAGCTTCAAGTGGCACCTAAATAAACTCCAATTTCTGGCACTTCCTCGCTGACTTCATTTTTCATCTCTTGGTATGTAAGTTTTGTTTGTTTGTTTGTTTGTTTTTCCTTTTATGCTTTGAGTCCCACAGTCGTGCAAGTGAGTGAAAATTAAATGAATCGCGAATGGAGTGAAAAAAAAAAGTTAAACCAAGGGCAAAACACAAATGTCCAAAGAGGATGTGATCTGCACTCTTCTGTCTGAGAAACATGCAATTTTTGCAACTTAAGGTCCTAAAGGTGCTTTTACACTGCACAGGCAGCACTGTGAAACCCATTATTTTCAGTGGCTTGCACCACACAACAGTCTGTTGCCATGCAAGGCAGAAGTGCATCTACGGCACGTCTTCCACACACTGCGGTCAAAAGTTCAACAAAATAAAATTTTGACAGATGTGACAACTTGCCTACACAGGGAATAAAACAAGACATCAAGCTGGCAGGAGGACAGGAAGACAAAATTTAGGAAAAGTTGATATCATGAGTCTGAATTAAGTTATACAACACAAGGTAAAAGGAAAAACACACATGGAAACATGTGTCTGTCCAAGTAGACACATTGGGTATGTATACATAGGCAGTGTGTAAAAACAGCTTTGATTTTTTTTTATGTGTTTCTCCCAGTAGATCTACAGATCTATTAAAGCTACTGGGGAAAAGACTTGCAGAAAATAGATCAATATCCCGCTGAAAGTGCTGAAAACTCCACATTATTTTTGCTCAATTCCAAACAATGTGCTGAACCCAGCGGCTAGCACAGTGCATGCCACATGTGGATTTTGTACGTTTAAAAATCACATCTATATCTCTGTGTCTAATAGTGTTCTAATGTTGTGCTAATGCATCATCTGATGCCAAACCACACAGGCACAGAAGGTATCTGACAAAACAGCATCCTGTGATGACCCAGGATGAGAATTCATTGGTCACACATTGTGAACAAGCAAGACAGGTGACTGCCTTAGCTTCACCATAGAAGCAAAAAGGTGTCCCTGCTTCAAGGAGCATGGACAAGTAAAAAGGTCAAGATATGTCTCATTCCAAACAAGCAATTTTTAAATGAGCATTGCACTGTTATAAGAAAAGGGAGCTCACAGTAAGGCAAGGTTCTTTAGCAGCAAATATGAAAGTGCCCTTGGCCTTTACCGACACAGATCATCACCATGATGACTTAATTCATCTTCAGAGATGTTGTCCTTCAAATGTAAACGGACATGGACAATAAATTTAAGACCTTCCGTATTAAAAGCTACTTTCTGACACAGTATGTACAAAGGTTATACAATAGTAAGTGTCTACATGAATGTATGTACAGGTGGTGACTATGACTATTGCTACAGATATGTACAGGTTATGACTATTTATACAGACTATGACAATAAAATTACAGTACAGTTGCAGATTATGAGTGATTATACAAGTTGTACAGCAGTGCAAATGACATGATTTACAGTGTTACAGAATGAGCAGTATATACAGAAAGTGCAATAGTGTACAGTAGTGCAATGATAGATAGATAGATAGATAGATTCTGGGGGGTTAGTGAGTGCATGTGTGAGTGAGGAGATGGAGGGTGGGAAAAAGTGAGTATCTGTGCTTGTGTAAGTGTGTGAAGGGTGGTGGGCGCCGTGGGCCAGAGTTCAATAAGGAGACAGCTGTGGTAGAACTTCAGGATGTCTGAAGAGAGGAGTTTTTTCTTCAGAGTCCTCAGGAAGAATAGTCACTGGTGAGCCTTCTTGACCAGGCTGGAGAAGTTAGTCGTCCAGGTGAGGGCCAGTGAGATGTGGATCCCCAGGAATTTGAAACTGGACACATGCTCCACTGCTGCAATAGCTTGCCACATATGTTGGGGTTACAATTAGAGAAGTGCTCCTCAACCTTCAGCTTGTAGAAATGCTTTGCGTTCTTGATGCCTGGCTTCAAGTTAGCCCTGGCTGTACTGTTGGCTTGGGCATCGTCAAATCTGAAGGCAGCACCTCAGCAGCAGACGGACATCCCTGTTCATCCAGGGTTTCTGATTTGGGTACACAATGATTGGTTTCTGGGTGGACAACCATTTACAGCAACGAGCATCAATTAAAATCGTAACAATTAGGCTAACTGACTAGTACGTCTGGTACTGACTAGTGACAATTAGTCATCTAATCTACTAGTTATGCACATCCCTAATATTCACCTCTATTTGGTTCACTGGAGTCATTCATATCTATGCATATTTGCAGTGCAAATATGTCACTTTGTGTTGATTGTGGGCACAAATCTCGAATCCACTGTGTACCTTATTCATGTGAACAGGTTAAAACAGCCAACTAGGTTGGAACAGCCAAACAGGCTGTTACTCATTTCTTGATTGACATTTCTTGTCTAAGTTAAAGTCAGATTTTTCTGGGTAATTCAGAAGGCACTAACTAGACTTAAGTTTTTATTAAATACAGCTGAGATTACACATGCTCCTCATCTGATCCCAAATGAAAAATTCTACTACTTATGTTGAGGAAGTGATGGGGAAGCTTAGGCTTCTCCTTTTAGAAATAATCAGTGCCTCTTATTTAACAGCCGGCTGAAGATTGTACAGGCAAGATTTTTACCAGTGCTTGAGTATGCAGATGTAATTTACAAGCATGCTGCTGCCAGTATACTTTAGCCCCTTGATGCTGTGTTTCTTAGATTTATCACTGATGAGAATTTCAGCACCCATCGCTGTATCCTCTACAAGAAAGAACGAGGGTGAGAATCACTTCATTTAAAATCCATTCTTAATAAATTACCATTACCATTATTTATCATCAAGAATTAGAAAAATGAATTACAGTATATGTTTACAAGAATGCATTACCTATGATATCTATCTAGGACTGCATTCTCCTTACATTCTCCTATTATGCATCTCATAGGGAAACCAGACCTTAGATCTCTTAGGTTAGACAAGTATGTTATTCTAAAACAGTTTAACTTTCTGCTGGGTGATGTTTTATATAATGAATCCTATAGTCTTCTTAATCTGCTTGTCCATGATCAATGAAACTATGTAATGTTGAGTTTTATTTTGTTTTTATTGTATTTTTATACAGTAAAAATCACCTAAGTCAGATTCAAATGGCCCATGGAATTTTATCCGACTTGTAAAAAATCCATCTTACGTGGAAGTCTGATAAAATCCAGCTCTTCAAAATTCTTCAAAAATATCAGAGAGTTTGTGGTCCAATATCGAATTTCGCTGCAATGGCTTTCTGCTTCATCCCCGGATTTGCTTCCACAAATTTTATAATCTCATATTTTTGGCCTCCACACGTTGTTAGTGTTTGTAGTTGTACACGAACGAGCCGATGCATGGAGTTTGAGTAGATCGTAGATATTGGAATTGGGCGTGGCGGGAGCTGAGGAGGGCTTTCGCACTAAACTCATCCGACTTATGCGATCACATTTAATTGGACATGTATTACAGTGTGACCAGATTTTTTATCCGAGGCAGGCGAAAATCCAACTTTTATGATCCAATTTAGGTGACAATTTTATTGGAATTAACGTTAGGAAAAATCGGGATCTGCAGAAGCCATCCGACTAGAGCAGGGATGTCAAACTCATCTTACATCGTGGGCCACATACAGCCCATTTTGATCTTAAGTGGGCCGGACCAG
>JAVDPK010003063.1:795566-807803 GCA_034780415.1 Cichlasoma orientale | reverse complement strand
AAAATTTATGCCCTTCTTCACTTTTTCCAAAGCTGTCCATTGGGCCGGATTAGAGTCTTTGCCGGGCCGAGTCTGGCTCCCGGGCCTTATGTTTGACACCCCTGGACTAGAGCGAAAATCCGATTTGTGCAACTTTGACTTAGGTGATGTCTGCTGTATTTTTAATATACTTTTATGTGAATAATTGCTCAAGCGAGTATGTGTATAGATAAACATGTTGTTTTGTCCCCCAACTAAATAAAGGTATCCATCCATTTATCCATGTTGACTCTTCATTCTAAACCCCTTCACCCTACCACCATCATCATACCGCATGTGTCAAAGCCCCATTTGCAGTTACCTGCTAGAAGATTAAATGATTTTAACCCTAAAACACTAATGTATAGTTCTGTAACACTATCACTAACGTCGGGTATATTTTACCCGATATACCCAATAGAACTTCCCATCAAAATATGGCAAATTGAAGTACTCTCTTAGTTCCCCCTATATGTCTCATAAAACAAAAGGTATCATGGGGGATCCTATAAAAAGGCTCTACAATCAGTAAAAATTGGGGAATTGTTAATGGAAAAAAACTCGTCCAGTGAAGGCACACAGTCTCTCTGCATCACTGACATCTGTGGGAGATGTGACCATTTGACTTCTGCATGCAACTCAGACAGCAGCAATCATGTGACTGCAATCGGATGGATGGAAATCACCTGATGTTGGTGTTCTAGGGTTAATGGCTGTTGTTGCCGCCATAAATTGACTGAATTGATGTTTTCAAGGTAAAATCTATTGCACTAAAGTGTGTTCATTGCAGCCTGTGACTGTGAAAAGTAAAAAGCTGTCGAAAAAAGCTGGAAAATGCCACTCAAGGATGAGTTGCTATTAAGAAATGTGTTTTCAATCAGTGGCTCTCAAAATGAGCGTTTGATGCAATTTGATTAGGTTTACGGTTATGGATAAAGAACCATGTTTACAAAAAAACAAAACAAAAGCAATCAGCTGACTCCTGGTAGGAGGCTGACTGGCACACAGGCTTTGTGTGGTTGTGTAACAGTGGTGCAGTACTTCGGCCATAAATTGCCAGAAACACATAAATGCAGGTTGTTTAGTGTTTAGACAATTACAAATTACAAACTTTTGGTACTGAAGGCAGTCTTGGTCAGCAATCCTGCTGAGCTACCAGTGAAGGATTGACAGTAATAAGCACACTGTTGGAAAGTCAGTCACAGCAGGTCCATCACTGACTTGATATTCCAATTCAACACACTTGTAGCTGTCACCTGCCACTTTAATCCCACAAATTATTTGTTACTTTCAGTGTTTCACAGAAAACAAATGAAAAAAAGATTTAAAGTTGACTTCACTGGTCTTCAGAGAAGCAAAAGTAATCCAGGGTGATAAAACTTAGATATTTTCAGTGATGATTTGTGTTCTAATTCAAGGAAGGCGAGTCGTCTTGTGAAGTTACATAAAACTCAGATTCACCAGACAGCCATGGGGATATGTGAATAGACAACTGTAAAATCTTTCATTATTTGTTTGTTGAATGAAAAATAACTGATATGACTGATCTCTGCCATAGTCTGACACCGCAGGCTGTCGCCGCCAACAACTGCAGCACAGACAGCTTCTTCAGCACAGCCAATGGCTTTTTTAAGCACAGACAATTTCACACATGAAAGATTTACACCCGAGCAATGGGAAATCCATCCATCTGAAAGCCTTTGAGGTGTAGAGGAATAAAAAAAAAACGGAGCCTGTCAGCCTCTGAGGTACGGATGCATGTCTGGTAATACAGATGATAGCAGCCTTGGAGGTACGGATGGGGAAATGAATGAGAATACAGGTTCAGTGAGCCTCCCAGGAAAGAATAAATTCAACTCCTTCAGCATTTAGAGGTGCACATGTAGTTGGGGAAAGCCTCCAGTTACACAAATCAACAGCAAATCTTGGCACTCCTGCTTAAGGCTAGCAAGCTCCAAATAAACAATGAAAAAGCAAGTTCACTGGTCAGTGTGCAAGGTACTTAGCTACCCAATGGCTTGTTTTGTGTAAATATTCTACACACACAGCTCAAAAAATTTAAGGAACACTTTGAATTCAGGCCTCTGTAGGATGATCATTTTCATTTCTACCAAACGATGTGGATTCCTTTCGTTCCTAACACATTACCCAGTTCATATCAATATACATATCCAGTAATATCCCCCCCCCCCCATTTCAAAGACACCCTGAAAATAAAAGTGAAAAAAAAAAAAAAAGATGTGGAAGGCCAGTCCAATTTGTAGAAATTTCATTACAGCAACTCAAAATGGTACTCAGTCGTTTGACCCCACATATTTCTATGCATGCCTGACAATGTCAGGGCATGCGCCTAGTGAGACGGTGGAGCCTGTCCTGGGGGATCTCCTCCCAGATCTGGACCAGGGTATCACTCCTGGACAGTGTGAGGTGCAACCTGGCAGTGTTGGATGGACCGAAAAATAATGTCCCAGAGGTGCTCCATTGGATTTAGGTCAGGCGAGTGTGGCAGCCAGTCAATGGTATCAATTCCTTCATCCTCCAGGAACTGTCTGCATACTCTCACTGCAGGAGAGGTTCTGGCAATGGCAGGTATTGTTGTGCCATCCTGGAGGAGTTGGACCACCTGTGCAACCTCTATAGGGTCCAGGTATGACCTCATGCTACCAGTAGTGACACTGACCCTAGGCAAATGTAGAATTAGTGAAAAAAAAAAAAACAACAACCAGAAAACATTTGGAGGGAACAAATGTCTATGGCCACTCTTGCATTCAGTGTACCAGTTGTTTTTGGGGCTTGGTACCCAATCTCGGCATGTGTTGTACCTCATCAGTCTTTAATTGTGATAGCAGTTACTTCTTTCAGATGTTGGAACACAGACGCTACTAGTTGTTGGTTACCAGAGAACCATAGGTCCCACATCCTCCTGTAACCCCTATCACTAGGGTTAGATGCGTAGTAGCATTCCAACAGTTCCCTATTCTCAACTCTTCTCCACTTATGGCATATCCCTGCTCCGGTAGCCCACTTCTCATCAGTATGTTCCGGTTCCTCAACACCTGACACGGACCTTGTTAATCCAGGCGACGCCTGTATATGCCTTTTGTAGCATTTGTAATGTAAGTATCTGACAAATGGTCAGATACTTCAGCACACCAACACACCCGTTTATGGATGCAGCTTGCTAACTAATTAGCATTAGCTAGTAACTTAGCATTCTACCCCCAGACCAAAACAAAAAAAAAAAGTTGATGACTGCAATAAAACTGATTCTTCAAAACCGAGTGTCCAGAATCAATCAGTGATGTCACTATGCCAATTTATATGCAGTCTATGGTTAGACCTGATGTTAAAATAGGAAGATGATGTATTCTGATGGTTTGGTCACTGCATAAAACACATTGTAACACAATATGGAGACAACTTTTACTAGCATTGGGAGTTTTAACACCAGTAGCTGCTACATTCTAAGTGCCTTCCTGAAGAAATCCATTAAAAAAAAAAAATCACCACCAGTGGCTCATTCACTGTCAAAATTGCTCAATCACAGAATGAAAGCACATAACAATTATATTTTAGAAGCATTTGATTAAATAAAAAAAGAGCGGTTACACAGAACAAATCACAGGATCCTGCATAAGCACCACTACATTTCCTCCTCACAACCACAGGACACTGGCAGCCAAAACTTGACATTTAGAGCTATCCAAAGTGCCAATACACACACACACACACACACGCACACACACACAGTATAAGCAAATTATTTCACTCAAGGATATATAGCTTCTTACAGCTGCTCCCTTAATCACAAGGGGTCGCCACAGGGATGGATCCGTGCGTTTGATTTGGCAGATTTTTAATGCCGGATGCCATTCCTGACACAGCCTTCCCATGGATTTGTGTCTCCTTCATTCTCAAACCAGGGATCTTTCCCCAGCTAACCCTGACACTATGGCGTGAAGGTGAAATCACTTCGCACCAACTTGCAGCACATACTGAATGACAACATCTATAATTACAGAGGGCCTGTTGTCAGAATTCAGTTGTGTCAGACAGCCCCACACATCCTCCGGGATTGCCGATTCTTGTGTGTTCCTGCACTGGAATAAAAACACATTACAATCAGAAGAAAGAATAAAAGACTTAATTTTGTTACGACTGTAGAAGAGGTAAACAAGGACTGTAAACTGCCGGCAGGCAAACTTTGCTAGCTTGTGGTGACATCAGGTGAGACATGGGTCTGCATGGAACAGTACTGAGCATAATTTGAGAAAGATACTTACAAAAGCTTTGACTACTCAGGAAAGGAATCTGAAATGAGTTACAGATTAGGAAAAGGCTTCTGGGTAAACGTCCAGCAAATGGTACAGTCGTCTCTCGCTATATCGCGGGTCACTTATTGTGGATTTTTTAAAAAAAATATTACTGATTCTGTTTCTTAGAAGCATAGAATCACCATATTGCGGGATTTTGTGGTGATAAAACTTAGATATTTTGTGGTATATGGGTATTTCTGTAACACCCCCATAACTATGTTCATCACTTGGATGAAGAGATCAGTTACGCCTATGCCTATGGCTAGGAGGTGTGAGATGAAACATTTTCGCCCATACACTAATGAAGAAAAGAGAAAAAAGTGCAATAACACACAGACACACTTAAGCTACACTGTAATCAAATATTTTTCTATTCAGACTGAGGTAATTTACAGTTGGGTACAAATTAATTTGCTCAGTTAATTATGTTGCTTTTTCTATCTGGTTTCCAGTCTCAGGTCTACGCTGTTTTTACTGTAGCATTTTCTTTCTGATGTCTGTTCTGTACAAAGAGCTGTTGAATGCCATATTAAATTCCTTTTGGTTTTTTCTTCTGAGACGTGCCCGGGCTCCAAGTGTCTTGTAATCCATCACCGTCTTCTCAGCAGTCAGCAGAGCTTAAGCGGTGGAGCTGGAGTTTTAGAGGCTTGTCTGCAAGGATACCTGGCAAGAGTTAGTAGTTCGCTGTAGTTCAGGCAGGACCTCTATAGCCAAAGGAAAAGTGTTGATTCCATCTGCAGTAATTTAGATTTGCTGGTACTGGCTTTGTTCTGGGAACTTCCAGCCCCTTCCTGTGCATATACAGGCAACAATGATACCACACATGACAACTGAGACATGTAAAGAGGGGTTGGGGTTGGTTTCAAAGCAGCTTGCAGTTGACCAGCTACTATGAGCTGGCTAAAGCAGCTTAAATAGGAGGACATATAAGTGAAAAACAAAGTTTTGATAGGACTCCTGTGAAAAACTAACCATACGTTTAATAGTGATAATAAGGCAGATTTGCCCGTACGCATGAAATATGTATGGACATGATAGTGCATGTACATGTGTGAGTGCATGCATTTGTCTCCAGAACAGGTGGCATTACTCGGTCATGTGTGTCCCACCCCTCTTTGGTCCTACAAGATCAGTGACTGTTATATGTGTGTGTTTCTAGGGCGTATTATTTCATTTATTTAGTTTGACAAATGATAAAAGACCAAAAGCTCCGACTAGTGTTTTTTTTTTTAATTCCTTGTTAAGTATATTAATTCACTCTAAAAAACTATAAACTCTATAACCTTTGTCCAATATATCCACTATCCCTCCTCTGCGCATGTCCGAATCTTGTCCATCCTGGTCATTCCCAATCAAAATCTTAGCATCTTCAATGCTGCTGCCTCCTGCCTTTTGGTCAGTGCCACCATCTCCAAAAACATACATCACAGCAGGTCTCGCTGCCATCTTGTAAACCATCAGTTTCACTCTTGCTGCTATCCTTCTGTCACAAATCACCCAACACTCATCTCCACCCGCTCCACCCTGCCTGTGCTCTTTTCTGTGCACTCTCCATTGCTTTGAATAACTGACCCCAGGAATTTAAATTCCTCCACCCTTTGCATCTTCACTTTTACACCTGTCCCTCTCATTCATACTGTACACGTCTTCTTCCTTGCTTTCATTCCTCTTCTCTCCAGTGCATACCTTCACTTCTCCAGGCTCTTTTCCACCTGCTCCTTACTCTCACTACAGATCACAAGGTCATCTGCAAACATCATAGTTCATGGAGACTCCTGCCTGACCTCATCTGTCAACCTGTCCATCAGCATTGCAAACAAGAAGGGCTCAGAGCTGAACCCTGATCCCAACCCCAAAGTGAACCTATCTGTAACTGCATTGTGTTCTCATACATATCCTGCACCACACTCATGTACTTCTGCAGTACCACAGTTCCTCTCTTGGCACCCTATCATATGCTTTCACTAGATCCACAAAGACAGTGCAGCTCCTTCTTCTGCTCACTGATCGTCACCTCTGTGCCTAACCTGGCTAACAACTCTGTCCTGTAGCTTCATGGTATGAAGAACCACTGGTTCCATTTTGCAGTTCTTTTAGTGTGAGAAATGTTCCTAAACAAGATGCTGAGAAGCTTCTTTGTTACCGTCCATATAATTCATAATGAAAAATGTTTGAAAATATTGAATTTCCCTGCATTTCAACTTTTTTTATATTCATTTCATAGACTATAACTTCAGAGTAGACAAATCAGTATTTTATAACGGTTTACTGTTTGGGTTTATTCACAGGCAGGCAGAGTTATCAATTAAGTAAGCAACCCTCTGGAAAGGATGAGCACATTTATGATTAACAACAGTTTTTCCCCCTCAGCCAGTGATATTCCTGGAAATCTGTTTCTTCTTACTGAAACCAAAAACATAATAGGAGTGCATTCACGGTGCAATTCTCTGTTTTAGTTTATATTTTTATGTGTATTCCGCTAGTATTTTCAGTTTCTTGTTCTTAGTCGCAGTTACTAATACAAACAGTATTTTCCTCCATGTCTTCCTTGTCTGTCGTTTAAGTTTCCTTTTGTGTCTGACCTCTCCTGTTTAGTTATTGTTACTTCCTGTTTTACTTTCCTAGTTTTCTTCTTATCCTGTATTTACAGCCGGACCATAATATTTTATTTATTTATTAGAGGTGCAGGTTTTTCGAAAACATGATTGCTTGTGTAACACTTTAGTTTCTGACTCCACCCTTTTCTGTTCAGTCCCACCAAAGGGTTTGAGCTCCATTTAGTTTCCCCCTCCACTCCACAGATCTGCAGAATACAAATCCCACTTTACGACAATGTTTCAGGATAGAGATACATTTGGAACAATGCATGTTAACTATGTTGTGTTTCTTATAATCAGGGTGTTCTGAATTCTGAGCCTATTTTAACAATTGTGGTTCAAACTGAACTATTTCCACTTATTTTTTCTTTTTTTGTTGTTGTAATTTTTATTTAAACAACAACACTTTGAGTCCTTCTTCTCATCTGACATTATCTTTTTGATAGTATAAATTAATTTTAATTCAAACTATGAAACGTTGTATAAAGTGTCATGTTAAACAGATGGAAAGGATTGGGTGGAACACCTCGAGTCTTATAGAAATAGTGAAGGCCTTATTACATAGTTTAAGAACCAATTTTTTTGGTGGATGTGAAAAAGTTAACATTGTTGCCAGTAATAAGCAAATTCAATTTGATGGCTACTTCGAAAAGTTGGAGAGGAAGGGAGGGGAAAAAAGAGTTTTATTAATGTCTCAATAATTTTAAGATCAAACATGCAAACACGCTTATCTTGTTCTAATGGGTGGAAAGACTTAATGTTTTCCTGCCTCATATGCAATTTATGCAGTCGAATAGGGAAAAATGCACGCATGTCCACCTCTGCAGATTAAGAAATTTATGATCCTGCAAAGACTGTGACTAAATTCGGTGTAGGTTTTGTTGTGCATTGTTGCGTCATTGTTTAATGGTCATTAACTGCTGTTGCTGTACTTTTTTTATTAGACAGTTGAGACATAAAGTTAATTTACCAATATCTGCTGTTTTTTCTCTCAAATTAGAAGGAGAAATTGTATTTTAAATGCCCACTAAAGTCAATACATTTCCACTGCGCCTCTTATGTAGAATCTTCTGTACTATACAGTACTGTAGGTATAAGATGCCCATTCCACAGTCTTCTGTCCGTCCCTCAAAATATCCGAAAAGCTAATATTTTTTCCAGTGGAAAAATGCATGAATGTCTCATTTGATTAAGGGAAGAAATTTTACACCCTACGCTATACCCCTGTGGCGAAGGTGGATAATCATGTTTAGAATTGAAGTTAGGATGAGTTTGATGAGCTCCAAGACCATACAAAACAACCCAATTATGAGAAACGGATAGTTGTTTCAGGATGCCTGAAAGGGTTGGGCATACAAATACAAAACTGAAGGACACAAGAGTTGAGCAGAAGATAACAAAATGCGTGCCTTATATTGTCTAATGAAAACTTTAACAAGGTCACAGAGCACCTGAGGTGCCTTATGAAAAATCTACATCTAATTTCCTAAGTGGAAAATATGCTTGTGGCCAAGTCACTGCACAATAACTCAAAAATCTTAGTCAGGCTGCCCGTATTAAAACTTAATTTCACAAATCATCAGGAAACAAGTGACTTGTGTTGCACTTCTGGCCTGAGTGTATTAAACCCATCTGTTGGGGTCATGGACTCGACGACTCAGAATTGTGAATGGGGGTCGCAGGTAAAAATGTTTAATTACAACTCAGAATCTCTATTAATGATGAAATTTTAAAAAATAGACTTTCACTATAGTTTAAATGTGAAGATGTTTGTTTGTTTTTTTCTTTAAAGAATTCAAATTCCACTAAAGAATTTTAAAACTCTGCTTTATGTTTGACTGTGTACCATACGATGCCATTATTGTTCTTCATGTTGTTCCCAAATGTATCTTTCTGTTTGGAAATTTTGTCTTAAAGTGGGATTTGTGTTGTGTACATCTAAATATTTTTTACTTTAGTTGAGTGGATGGTAGAGGGGGAACTACAGAAACCCTCTTGCAGGGCTGAACAGAAAGAGAGACTACAGCATTTTACACAAGCTGATACTGACAGACTGATGCAATTCATTATAATACTTGGATAGTTTGATCAAAATATCACAGAAATCATGCTGCAATTTGTTTTTCTGATTTATGGTTTCAATAAGAACAAATACATTTCTAGGAAAATCACCAGCTGAGGAACAAAGCTGTTGTTAATCATGAATAGTTTTGACTGACAGGTACCAAGCTATTTTCAGTAAAGGTGAACTGTGTGTGCTCATCTTTTCAAGAGTGTTGCTTACCTAAAGATAGTTTGAGCTTATTTATCCAAGAGCCCCAACAAATGTTACACATCATGCAACTTAATGAAGTACAGAAAAGTGTAAGTGATCTAATAAGTCTTCCTCAACACACTGTGAGTATCGCACAACACACAGAAATATTTACAAACACAGCAAAATGCAATATTTTCATGTTTTTGGTTAGCACTGTTGCATCACAGCTAGAAGGTCTGGGTTCGAATCCACCTTGGCCCGGGCCTTTCTGTGTGGAGTTTGCATGGGTTTTCTCCGGGTTTCCTCCCACAGTCCAAAGACATGCAGTTACTGGGGTTAGGTTAATTGGACACGCTAAATTGCCCATAGGTGTGAATGTGAGTGGTTGTCTGTCTCTCTGTGTTAGCTCTGTGACAGGCTGGCAACCTGTCCAGGGTGTACCCTGCCTCTTGCCCTATGATAGCTGGGATAGGTTCCAGCCCCCCCACAACCCTGAAAAGGATAAGCGTATGGATGGATGGATGGATGGAAAGGGAACACGGAAGACTGTCAATATGCACTGCTTAATGATATTTGTCACACAAAAAGAGGACGCTAAATAGAAAATGCTAAATTAATCCAGTGGTTCTACATTAAAAAAGAAAAAGTCAATAGAAGAACACACGCACAGTACAACCAGAAACTGAAATTATGGATCCTGCTTCTCCTCAGATAAAGAGGAGAGGTGCACCCCATCCTGTTATCAGCATACAGTTCAAAAGCCAGCGTTAAGATGCATTAGTGCACACTTACATATCTGTGATGTCTCCAACAATAAAAATCTGATTTTGAGACTGATTCTCTTCTACTGTAATTACATAATTACGTATGTTTAATGAAATGTGATAAGCAACAGTGTAAAAATGAAAACTGTATTACACGCGCCTACATGAATGAAAAAAATCCTCATTGTTATAACAGGGTTATGTGGCAGTAGCAGTGGTAATGTTCTTTTTCGGGGGCTTGTCCATGACTCTATCACCATCACCCTCATCCCCGTTTGTCGGTTTGTGTGGCAGTGTCTACCAGTAAACAACATCCGCCAGGCGTTAGACACTAGCGCCGAGGCAGCGGTTTGACCCAAGTGTCCAAGCATGACATGTTTTATTTCTACTTTTGCAAAAAGAATGATTCTAAAAAAAATTTCCTCCCCCACCCATCAGTGTCAGTGAATAGTAAATACTCAGATGATAACTATATGAGTAATAATATTTTATAATTCTTCAGCCACAAAGGAATGCAGAACGCTGAAGGCGTCCGAGAAGAGTGCAGCAAGATGCAGGAGGCTGTCAGCATATATAGAAGAAGACTGGTAGTGTAAAATGGTACATTTTAATTTGGTCCACTTTGTGACTTTGTGACTTCCTTCTGGAAGTATTTTTACACTTAACATTTGAAAGACAACCGCTCACACCACTGGCATATGCAAACATGGAATTAACTTATATTACTTTTGTATTTGTAAGTTGTATTTAAGCTGATCAGCTCCATGATCAAACTTTGGTGTGTGATTAAAAAAAAGAAGTGTAGAAGGATGGGATTGGGATCAGCTGATCTGCTGGGATTGCCTCTAAACTTAACTTAATGCTATACTCTATAATAGTTCATTCCTGCTCTCCATACTGACCATGAAGTGTAACATGATCACTTGTTTAGCGTAAATTCAGCTTGGCTTTAATGACACAGAAATTAGCCAAATAAGCTACATGTTCTCAAAAGCTGCAGTCTTTTTAGTGGGAAATCCCCTTAAATTTTACTCCTAGTGTTTCCTGAGCCACATGAAGAGTTACAGTTAAGTCTTGTGTGTGCTGTGTAAAATTCATCAAAACTGCCAAGACACACACACATTTGGTGGCCTCTGATGACATTATACCAAGTCATCTTAATCAAAGCACTCACAGTGCTGAATAAATAAGGTGACAATCACTTTACACAGACGTGTTCAGGGCTTGTGACCTCACTATAATGAGCTGCCTTCTTTTTGCTCGGTATGTGTGACACCCCTTTTTGAATTCGATTTAAAGTTCAAGGTCTAGTGTTTCACCTGCCGCCTTCCTTACTTGCGGAAAATTCTGTGTATAAATATAAAGAAATCTGCCTTTTTTATTTCTGTTAAACAGCAGTGACTTAAGAATTTGCACAATGTGTCAAACAAGGTGAGCTCAGGAAAACAAGGCAAACTAAGATGTGAAGCAAAACAGGCATTTTCACCAACCAAATTTAGCTGAGGGTGGTTTGCTTGATATGTAAATGGGACTTGCTGTATGAATGTTTCATTGAAGCTTGGCTGAGGTAGAGTGTGCAGAGAGGACCAACCAAGCATGAAATATACATCACTACATTTATGTGTGTGGGTACTGCAAGCCAAATAAGTGAGAGATGTTTGCACATTTTTGTGTAATCAGTAACTTGCCATCTACCAAGTATGACCTGCATGAGGTTATTGATATAAATGTTAATACATGGGAGCAGACACTCCATAGAAGAGAAGATTTCTCGGTGTAATGTTGCTAAGAACCGTTTAGTTTGCACAGTTTACAGATGAAATAAATAAACAGCCAGTGAGAGTCGGTTCATACTTAAGGAATTACACAGATTATATATTCATGCACTTTACACTAGCCACAAGGCCACAGGAGAGATTCTTTTGGCTGCTGCCTTTAGGGGTCGCCACAGCAAGGGGTACCCCACCCCTTGCGTCCTCCTCTGCATGTCCTCCTTCATTATATCCGAGAGTCTCCTCTGTGGTCTTCATCTTTTCCTCCTGTCTGGCAGCCCCATGTTCAACATCCTTTGTCCAATTCATTATTCCTCCTCTGCACATGTCCAAACCATCTCAGCCTTGCCTCTCTACCTTTGTCTCCAATTCACTTGACCTGAGCTCAGATACACTCATGAGCAAAAGACATGACCGAATGCTGCGTTTCTTCCCTTGAGATGCTGTGCCAGGCCTTTACTCCAGCTGCTACCTCAGTTACTGCCTGTTTGGGGGGGGGGGGGTTTGTGCATT
>JAVDPK010003063.1:776959-795466 GCA_034780415.1 Cichlasoma orientale | reverse complement strand
GGGCATTCAGTTCTGTATTTAATAACTGAAAAGCAGGCTCTACTGGGTTGAGATCAGGTGACCGGCCATTGAGAAACATCCCATTTCTTTGCCTTGAGAAACTCCTTGGTTGCTTTTGAGGAATGCTTTGGGTTATGTATTTGTACTGTGAAGAGCTGTCTGACCAGTTTTGCTGCATTTGGCTGAATCTGAGCAGAGGACAGGCCTCTACATGTCAGAATTCATCATATTTAAGATTGAAAGCTGGACATTGTAACAAGCTTATGGGCAAAGACAGCCAGGAACAAGATTTGGACAGTGTCTGTGGATGCAGACTAGTAGTAGCAGCAGTCACACTGTGTTCAACCTTAATTTAGAACCAATCAGTGGCATTGCATCAAGGCAAGCAAGACACAAGTGTACAGTTTGCCAATAATACAGCTCTTTGGGTAGTGAGGTGTTAGTGCTTTATTTCTACTTTTGATTCTAAAAAAAATCCTCCTCCACTCATCATTCAGTGATTGATAAATACTTAGATGATTCCTATAGAAGTAATTATATTTTACAATTCGTCAGCATCGAGTTTAAGATTTCCAGGAAGATTCACGAGGCTGCCAGCTTTTATAAAAGAATAAAAGGCAGGCAGCACAAAACTATGTTTTAATCTGGTCCAGTTTGTCTTGTTTGATGAAGATTTCTTTTCTTGACACCATGAGCTATAATTGAGGATGCAAAGTTGTGTTCTGGCATACAAACCACGGGCTTCCTTTCAATAAGCTGGTTTGGTTATGTAAGCTGATCAGCTCCATGATCAAACTTGGTGTGGTGTGATTTTAAAAAAGATTTCGGTGCACACCTTTACATACTTCTGTAAGTCACTATATGCCATGTTAATCAAAAATAGTCCTTCATCTGACAATTGAGAGCAATAGGTAATTTATAGGCGTGCAGCTGTGCCACACATTATATATAGCATTATAATGACATTGCTTAAATACCTGTTGCCTCACCTCCTTGTGTCTCTTCCTCACCTCCCCCCACTCGCATCTCTGGTGAGATTCTGTCTGGGACTTGAGCATGGACAATGTGGGAAAAGGAGAAGATGGTAGGATTTTTGCTAGCCATTTAATAGGTGGAGGCATCCATTGTGGATATGGTATTTAAAGATCAGTTACTAGTGGGTGGCACGGTGGTGCTGTGGTTAGCAATGTTGCCTCATGGCAACAAAAAGATTCCTGGTTCCACTCCTTTGTGTTGAGTTTACATTTGATGCTAACGGGCAATTCTAGGAATTGGTCATGGATGTCAGGTAGCTCGACCTGTGGGTAAATATGGCTTTGAGTGGTCAGTAAAACTAGAAAGGAACTATATAAATGCTAGTCCTGTCTATGCATAACTTCATAGGGCAGAAGACGTCTCAGATTGCATACAAGTTTTGCAAGAAATAATTATGTAGAACTCGCAAAATAAAACAGAATTCTCGTTTTGTTGAAACGTGTGTTAGTAACAAACTGTTAAAGCATTAGTCTCAACTTTATGACTTCTTAAAAACAAAAAAAAGTAGATAATGGAAGTATACAGCAAGATCTACTTCCATAGGTAGTATGGGTGTAGCAGACTATAAAATACATTTGGGTATGGACGGATAATATGCTCAACAGCAACACTTTAAAACGCGAATTTCAAGCTGAAAGCAGAAATGTAAGTCAAAGCTGTTGACCTTTGCACAGGTGCAATCCAGGTTAATTAGATAATTTCCAGTTCCACATGAAAAAAAAAATATTGCTAGCAATAATTACCATTAATTTGTTTTTAAGCAATACTCTAATTGTAGGCTGCTAAAAACGGCAATGCAGAAGCATATCCCTGCAGCGCTGCGAACATTTTTCTGTGACACTGTCCTCCCACGAAGCGATGAGTATTGAAATTCTCGAGGCGCGCTTTCAGTGAAGTCAACTAATCAGGCGGGGTTATAAAAATGCCACTGGTTTGAAAACTGTGACAAAGTTTCTTTCTTGTCGAAATTTAAATTGCAGCTTTGAGGAAATTGTGATTATTTGACTTGCCCTCTGAAATGTAGCTCCAACAATGAGGTTGTGTTCTCCTTCAGAGCACATGTTTGTGAGTGACACAAACAGTGCACCTTGCTGTGCTGAGTGTTCCGCCTCAGGCATGCAGCAGCCAATCTGCAATGCCATGTAATCTCTCAGCCAGCACTCAGTAGCCAACAACCTCTGCAACTTGCTTTGCTTCCCACGTCATGTTCTTGCTGTCGCCCAGCTGCTGTGTCCTCTGTGCCTGATGAGCTGTCCGGGCTGGAGCTTACACTACACCCTTAGCTGAGGACCATTATGTGGTTCAGCACCACAGAGCTTGTCACAAACGGCAGATCCATAATAGTGCAGATGGGTTCATTAGTTCTGTGCCATTAAGAGTGCTTACAGTCTAAACTGTTCCCAAATAAGACTAGGAGCTGCAACATCTCTAACAGCCCTCTCAGGCCTCATTGCTCATTATAAAGGAAATCACATAGTAAATATAAATAAAACTGAGATCTCGGCTCTTCACGTTTGCATGACAACTACTGGTTTTTACACCACCACAAATTATGGATTTAAAAAACACTCAACATTAAGCTCTATTGTACAGGGACTCTTAGCAATATAATGAGAGGAAAGAGTAGTACAGGAGAAAATGTTAAAAGTGAGATGTCTCGCCCGCCACTAAATTAGTTGGCTGCCCATATGCATCTTCTTTTACCTTTTAAAATGTTCCATTTCTGATTGTTTGCAGTACATCAAAGGACTTTAAGTCAAGCGGCTGGACTCTCATGTTACAATATAGTGGTGCAGATTGGAAACAACAGAGAAATCTCATGGGAATTAATTTAGAAACAGATGGATGGGAAATAAACACGGGAGAACAGAGGGTAGAGTGCATGTTCGGCACGTGAACAACGTGTTCGGGTTTCTCCAGCAAATCCTGAACAACAGGTGGTTTATTGCTGACCTGTGAGAAATATAGCTGCTGATGTTACCTTCTGATGGCTGAGTGGAGTTTTGTGCTCAACAAGTATGAATTCTTTCTAGAGACCAAATATTGGAAAAACAGAGAGTCATTATGGTTAAGAAAATGTGCAAAGTATTGCTAATCAACCAGACATCTATTACAAGTTACTAAGCATCAGAAGCAGCACGTAAGAAACAGATGCTGTATTTATGCAGGATCCAATCAATAGGCAATAGGCTTTAGATGTCAGGGTGTCTGGGGTTATGTCTTCAATTACAGAGGCTGCGAGCTCCGTTTCTATCAGCTGGAAGGAGGGGGAAGCGGCAGGTGGTATGAAATGCCTGTGACCTTTAATGGCGCTCGAAGAGTTTTGCATGTTTTATTAATGCAATAATAATCCAAGTCTATCTAAATTACAGTCAGCTTGTACAAAATGTGCAAAACCATTATTGTGGTGTTAAAATCTCAGCCTTCTGGGGTACATACAAACTTATGAGAGACCCATATGTATGTTCACATACATATGGGTCTCTCATAAGTGTGTATGTTTCACAGGCTATGCCCACATGTTGAGCTACTGGAGTATAAGTATACGCACTGCCTGCAGTCAGCTGGAGGTGCGGCCGTATTGTTTGTTCCGACTGCAAGAGGACCTGTCGGTCAACCTTCTGTTTAGAAAGACACAAAGAACCGAAACGCAGATTAAACTGTAATGCCAGTAATTGTGATTTATGCAAGAAATGCGAACAGTGCTCACGTCTTTACTATATTCCTATAAATGGTAAACCACAAGTCAATTGTTAAAATGTAATATTTGTGGTGAGAAATTAACCAGAAACTATACAGATGAGGCACACCAGTGTTACAAGTCTTACAACCTGAAACAAATAATGACAAAGTGGTTACTATGATTTTTGTAAATTGTAAATGAAAAAGGTGTTCACATCCCCGGTTTGATTTGGGCTAAAATGGTTAGCTGTCCAGTGGCTAGTGTATGTCTAGCAAACTGAAGGCATATTTATAGAGCATGAAATATGTATGGGGCCATTTAGGATGCTATTTTCACAGATGCCCATAGTGCTTCCCTAATCCATTAGTCAAACAGGCAATATTGGTATTATCAGGCATCCTTTTTGGAGACTTGCATCCCGCACACAAGGAGAAAATAGAGAGGTTAGGCTCGGACAGATGTATTGGTGCAGTGTCGCCAGTAATCTAACTTACCATGGCGCCGTGCTTAACCTCCTGCTCCATTCTCCCCTCACTCAACCTCACAACAACCCTTTTCCAGCTGACAACCATCTGCCTCACACTCAGCTGCAAGCTGGAGGTCATGACTCAAAGCCAACAAAACCACATCATCTGCAAAACGTAGAGATGAGATCCTGAGACCACCTGAGATCCTCCACGCCCCACACCATGATTGTGCCTAGAAATTCTGTCCATAAATATTATGAAAAGAATCAATGACCAAAGGCAGCCCTTTCTACCCAGTGTGAATTACTGTCGTCAGTGCAAACCAACTTCTCACTATGGTTGTACGGGGAGGAAATGTCTAAAAACTTATCTAAGCTAATCAGACATAACAGGCAGTTTAAGCACCCAATCTGCCTCATGCTACGCTCAAGGCATGCTAACAGGTGACAGAAGAAGTAAACAGTTGCTACCTTCCTGTCTGTGATTCAAGAGCAAAGGTAAACCTTTGTCAAGTAGATCTTCCAGCAGAGCCAGCAGGTGGAGTTTTTCTCACTCCTGTGAGGCCATTCCTGCTCAGACTGGGGCTTGCAGTGTAGCAGTACCAGCTCTCCTTTTCATGTGTAGCATGACCAGGACATAGCTGAGCTCTCTCAAGTACAGTAGATGCAGCAACATCTCAAACTTCCAATCAAGGAAGTTCCCCATCCGGATTATGAAGGCAGTGATGGCATAGTTTTGTTTTTCTTCTTTAAAATAACTCACAGATTACCCCTGGATACTGTATGATACTTTAATTTAGGACTCATGGCAAATTTTAGGTGAATGGTTAAATTTATTAAAACTGCACAGGTGAAGTTCTGTGTTTTTGGTCCCCTGTGACCCAAAAACAAAAACCAGTGTAAAACAATGATGTCACATCATTAAGAATAAAGTGATTAACAAAAATAAAAAACAAAATGGAAAAATATGATAAATAAATATATACACAATATACACAACCACCCACCCCTGGGATCTGCAGGGAGCCCAGTCGGTGTGATGAGGGTTAATCCTCCTTTTACCCATGGATGAGTTTTTGAAGCAGAGTAATGGTGTACTAACGATGTGGCAGATGAAATGAAACAATTTAAGCACATCTGGCTAACAAGAAGTTTTCTTATTGCACCTGTTGATACAAAAAAGTCTTCCATCTCTTTGTCTGTCATAATTATTTATTTATTTTTTTGAATGGATATGCACTCACTACTCCTGCAAATTCACCTCCACGCTGTGAAGCTAAATGAGCCTCCCACAGTGTTCATTAATAATTTCAGCCACATACAGCCTCCATAATTTTTGCACAGGAGGAAGAAAAATAGTGCAGAACCTTTGCAAAGAAATGAATGACTGTGTAAAAATGTAGATTCGCACGGGATCAATCTTAGACGAGGGCTGTGCTGGATGAAATCTGGTTTCATAAAATTAGATTTGGAAGTTTAAATTTATTGGTCAGGTATCAAGTTATTTTCTGTCAGTGAAGACATGGGAGGTTACCAGGCAGGAACTGTCTGAGAAACACAGTTTAGTTGCAATATAGGATGCCTGGATCATAAACATGAGTATATCTTGGCCTATTCTAAATACGTTTTGAATCCATCACTTTGGCAGTTTAACCTAGTTTTAATGGTTTTGTTGTATAATCAGTCTTTGCTCAGCTTGCTGTGGAAGTGAAAGAATATGTGGAAGTGAAAGATATCGCAACAGCAATAAATGGTAAATTGCTGTTGTCCAATTAGAGCCCTTATTCCCCCAGTTTCTACATCAGTTAAACTAACGTGGCATGAAAGGCTGAAAAGTCCTCACATAAGGACTGACAGAATTTAGGGAAGTTGGACACATCAGAATTGGGCGCTGTTGTTCAACAACAGCCAAATAGACTGGTTGGTTTGTGTCTTTACAGATGGTGGCACATTGCAGATGTGCACAGGATGCAAGAAACATAAGCACTGCATCAATCAACTAATGCATCCCTTGTCAGAGGAGCGGGCTAAAGTATGAAAACAGGTTTAATGGAATCGTTAAGTAGGGGTGCATCAACACATAAGGTGGTTCAGCTTTGTTTGTTTAGTCACCTAGTCAACCAGGAAGTGAGTCATGGCTCACGAGTAGAAAAACTAGATGAAAATCCACTTTTAAAATCAGAAATTCAAATCAAGCACTGTTGGGGAGGTTACCTTTGAAATGCAATACATCACAGGATACTCTGTTTAAAAAAAAAATGAAATGACAATAAATTCCATGATTACTTTAAGCTTGGTGGCTACATTAAATTCCTGAGGATGTTGTGTCAGGTTTAGTCAGTACGGTAACATTAGAGCCCTTTAAGGTGCAATAACAATAATAACAGTACAATAAGGTTTTGTGTCTCAATATGGTTGGTTAGTAACAGACTCAGCACTGTGGTTTGACTTTAATTGGCAGACGAGTGACAAGGCCGTTATCGTCCCCTTATTCCTCTAGTGTCAGGCTGCCACTTCCTTCTTGGCCCTTGTCTCTCTTTCTCTGTTTATGCATGTGTCTGTAGGTTCATGTGGATTCTTGGAGGCAGTGCTATTTATTGGTTTCTGCCAGATCTCTGGTTCGCACACCTAACTAAGCTAGTGTCAAGACTAGCACTTCCACCTGCTTTCTGCTAGATCAGTTTGTATTGATAAAGTGTTCAGGCTCCTCTCATGTTGCTGGTTTATAGTTGTGATCTCCAGCATTCAAATGTCATGTCTCTTTATACTCCTTATGTTCTCCAGGTGTCCTCTCACCCGCCTGCTTAGTGGCCTGAAATATTCCGCTGTGCGGTTGTTAAATCTTTTTTTTTTTTTACTCCATCTGAGTATTGCTTCCTGCATTAGAGTCCTCCTGTTCCTGGCTCAACCTTAAAAGATATTTAGAAATTTATGGGTTAGGGTAACATGCAAAAAGTTACTCCCAACATTGCTAACCAAAACTAAAGCCCTGAGTGCTGACAAAGGCTCTACAGTGACCTCATGTTTCAGTCATTTAGACTAAATATTCTCTGCACTGAAGACCCTACTCATCCATCATACTCAGAAAAAAACATTATCTTGTGTTTTTGACTTGTGCCTCAGTATGAATTATTCAATGAGCTATTCATTATCTTGACTGGACCTGCACATAGAGGACGAGTCCCATCTACGGCTCAGCCACTTCTGTCTCTGAGGAGTTGGGAAAGCTCTCAAAATAATTGAATTGTGGCTTTTGAGGGTCTGGCTTCCCATCTCACCCTATTGCAAAGACAACTGCACTCGTCTGCCATGACTAATGTAGACATAAGTTGTGTCAGTTTACTGAAAACCTCATCAAGGCCACATTGGGCACAAGCCACACAAAGGTCCATTCCCACTGAACATGTCATGAAGTAAAATGGGCAGATTCTATACTGCTGCAGTGTGACATTTGGAAAAAAGACTTTGCCTGCTGAACTCAATACAATGCAGTAAAAAATTTATCATATTAACAGAAAATATCTTAGTAAAAACTGTCTGCAGAAAATTTATATTCAGTTGTAAGAGGTAAAGAACTCTGAGGAATTGAATATATTCTTTTTTTTTAAGTGGCCGTTTACTGGCATACTGTCAAATGTGAAATAGGAGGTGCAGTTTGTTGTTGATCTCGTAAGTTATTCCTTTTTGATTTGTTGGTCAAAAATAAATGTTGGGAAAAAGTACTACTAAAGTTTTTCGACAAATCTGCAGCATCACTGTTGTGTGAGAACTAGAAGGTTTGCTGAAACAGCCTCGTCCTAATGTCAGTGCTAACCTAAAAGAGATTGTAAAGCGGTCAATATTTTAAGAAACTGGTTGAGAGATTTGAATTCCTGAACCTTATTGAGATACTCTCCCTGCCTATTTTTTGTGGCAGTAGTGCTCACTCTAGTTTTTACATGAGCTCTGCAGGCCTGAATTTTTCTTAGACATCACTTGGAGGCTTATGCAAATATAGTGCAAACAAATTGGACATTAAAGAGTCCTCAGCATGCCACCTCCCAAACAAACAAAGTCTGAATTCGGACTACTACCCATTCTCCCATGGAATCAAAAATCCCAACTAGCAAGTGTTTTTCCCCGTTCTGCAGTGTGCTGTGCATGAAGAAGGACAATTTTGGACAACGGTAGCGGAATCAGATTGGGACAATTTGCAGACTGAATGTGTGAAATACTTTTGATCTGTTTGGCATGCAGGAAAACTAACGCAATCATTGTTTATAGTGACTGTTGAGTTTGCACGGCTTTCTCCGCTTGTTGTGATTCTGTCTTCATTCTGCACGTTATGTTTAGTCTGAGATGGGACAAAGAACGTTCAGCCACCTGTTTCTATGTAAAGGCTGAAAAAACAAATTAGCATTCTTGAACACTCTGAAACTTTATCATTAAATTGCGTTTTCTCAATGTGTCCACCTGTAAAATAAATAAATAAATAACCATTAGTAATGCTAATGGTAATCCAGGTGTGCAAAGGGAAGAGTGACTGTGTCCAGAGCTCTGCTGGCTGGCTTTAAACTAGAACCAAGCAGTATGACCATGTCACTCTGGTCTTACACTGAGTAGCAGTGTATTTTTTTAAAAGCCTTTCTTCCAGTTCCCTTCCTGTCCTTCTTGCACCACATCAGTCGCTGTGTAGCTGGATATCCCCAGGCAGTTTGTGAAAACAAAGGGAGGCAGAGTGTGTGCGGTCAGGGCCTCAAGACTTTGGTTGACTGCCTGAGGACATTATGCACTTATATAGCACATCCTGAAGGATTTACCTTCTACTTCACACTTTCAGACATGCAGTTGTTTAGAGCAATCAATCCCAGGACAGCTTTGTGCCATTAACCATCTCTCTCTTTACCCCCTTTTACATAAATCTCTCAGCTTTCTACTCCATACTCCCTAATTTTCCAAACAAAATTTAAGTCTTACCTATAACATCCTAATTCATTTTAGAGTTTTTTTTCTACAGATGTTAGATCTGTACAGGATGTGCTGCTGAATTATGTTTTTGTGAAACATACTTTGCGTTATTTAAATACTAGGCAATTTACTCCAGGCGACATTGGCTAGTTTGCAGTATTGTGAAGTTTACAGTAAGGCACTGTGCTGGACTACTGCAGAGCACCTGTTTTGTACAGTGTCAGTGTAACAGGGTCACAGGGCCACAAACCAATTTAAACTTAAGCTGATGATTTCCACCTTTATACTAACTTCATGCTGTGTAGAGGTGGGAACTCAGCCATAATAGCTCATACAACAGCCACTTAACTTGTTGAATATATACCGATCAAGCATAACATTATGACTGCCTGCCTAATATTGTGTTGGTACCCCCCCCCCCCCTTTGCTGTCAAAACAGCCCTGGCCTATTGAGGCATAGACTCCACTAGACCCCTGAAGGTGTGCTGTGGTATCTGGCACCAAGATGGCAGCAACAGATCCTTTAAGTCCTGTAAGTGGCGAGGTAGTTCCTCCATGAACCGGTATTGTTTGTCCAGCACATCCCACGGATGCTCGATTGGACTGAGATCTGGAGAATTTGGAGGCCAGGTCAACACCTAAAACTTGTGCTCCTCAAACCATTCCTGAACCATTTTTGCTTTGTGGCAGGGCTACAGCCATCATGGAATACCATTTCTATGAAAGGGTGTACACAGTCTGAAACAATGCTTAGGTAGGTGGTACGCGTCAAAGCAGCATCCACATGGATGGCAGGACCCAAGGGTTCCCAGCAGAACATTGTCAAAGCATTCCACTTCCTCCATCATCTTGCCTTTTACCCACAGTGCATCTTGGTGCCAGGTGTTCCCCAGGTAAGTGATGCACCTGGCCACCAACGTGATGTAAAAGAAAATGTTGCTTTCAGCGGTGGACAGGGATCGAGGTAAAACAGAGGGAATAGACCAGTCTGGGTGCCCATGCTCAAGCTGAGTACATTCACTACAATTTGAATTTAAGTTGAAATAAAGTACATATGCCCTTGATATTTAATTGTTATAATAAGGTTCAGTTAGATTTGCACAAAATAGCTGGTAGACATGTCCTCCAAAGAGTTAGTCTTTAGTTTTATACTTTTTTAACCTTAAAGTACTAAAGTACAGGCTCTGAATAGTTTGTATTTGTCCCTCCCTTCCAAAAAAAAAAAAAAGTTCCATCCTAAAACGTTTCTAAAAAACTGAAATGGCTGGACATTCAGGGTACAGAGCACACCAGTACTTTCTATCTCACAATCTCGCCTGATCCTTTTACACAATTGTCCAAAAGGGGGGAAAAGTAGTACTATAATGGTGGCAATATGTGAATCAATGTGATTCTTGCAAAGAACTGCATGTTAGGCAAAGAATGTGTAGACAGAGCCTGACACTGTGAGAGTGAGACACTGAACAGAATAAGAGAGTGCAGTGATAGTTTGATATTTCAGTTTATTCAGCAATAAAGCAGCCACAGTGATATGTCAGGACACAAAAATGGAATCAGTGGTATGTGTACCATTCTGCCAGACAAAATGAAAAATCTTTGACTCATATTGGTTTTGCCCTGATGAAGGTCATTTCATTGGAAAAGAGCAGGCCAGCTCAAAATGAGGATTGATTCACATTGTTTCGCTGCTCTTTTTTTTCTACTTCAGTTTGGTTTGCTACTCTTTCACAGCCACTAAGGCACTAACTACAAAATGCTGTATTGCACAGAGCTCTGATAATTTGACAGCCATTGCACATGTTTGGATGGCAAAGTCTTTAGAGACCTGTGACCTGTTATGCCAAAGCAATGGTAGTAATACGAAGGTTTGTCTGGTCATGTATGTGAAACATATGCTGTGCATGCGAATGTGCATGTACATGCATGAGCGTGTGCACCTGTCCCCAGAGCAGGTCCCTTTGCATACCCATGTGTGTCCGCTACATCAACATCTGTGGCCCTACACCTCTAGAGTGCTTCATTTAGTTTAAATTTTTTGGCATATTATTTAATTCATTTACTTTAGTCATTATAAAAGAGCAAAAGCTACTACAAGTGTTTTCCTTGCAAAGTTTTTTTTTTTTTAATTCATTGTGGATCTAAAAATAATAGTGTTGACACAGCAGCGGCTCAGCTGTGGAGCTGTGCGTTTAAATGTAATTATTTCTATGCCATATTATTGTAATTTTGCAATGCTTGTGACTGCTGTGGAAAAAATAAACTGAGCACTGAAACCAAACTGATTTTCTGAGAATTATTGAAAGAAACCTTTGCGAAGGGATCAAAACAGCACGAACAGTCTTCGCACCAGCACTGATACTGAAAAGGAAAAACAACACCTCATTTATACTTGTGTAGATACAATCTGTCCATTCTGGCTGTGGGGAGGTTTCTTCCCACCGTCACGAAGGCCTGATACTAATGACGCTCACAGAATCTCATGACCTCAAACACAGCTTACAATTAGCTGCTTTCTATCTTTGCACACTCTTTTAATACAAGGTGGTAACTTCTTACAAGACAGTAATAGAGGTTTTCCATTACAGTCAATATGACATGACCAAAAGCATGGTGCCACTTAGGCAATGAGGTCTGTACTGTGAGGACATTTTGTTTACTGATGCTATGTCGACACCATTCCCTCCACATATTTCCAAAATTGCACCAGGATGAAAACCGCATTGTTCCTCCGATGTTCGACTAACGGACGAACCCTCCTTTCCAGCACCCTGGCATAGATCTTGCCAGGGAGGCTGACAAGTGTGATCCCCCGATAGCTGGAACCCCCCCTCCATTCTCCATTCTTAAAGATGGGGACCACCACCCCAGTCTTCCAATCCAGTGGCACCACCCCAGATCTCCACACGATGTTGCAGAGGCGTGTCAACCAAGACTGTGTACAACATCCAGAGCCTTGAGAGTTTCCCCATCCAGTCTACATGTGATTTGTGGACTTTGACCGCGTCCCTTGGGGTATCCTGTGGGGGGTGCTGTGGGAGTATGGGGTGTCTGGCCTGTTGTTGTGGGCCATTCAGTCCGTGTACAACCGCAGCGAGAGCTTGGTCCGTATTGCCGTCAATAAGTGTGACTCGTTTCCTGTGGGTGTTGGACTTTGTTAGGGCTGCCCTTTGTCACCGATTCTGTTCATAATTTTTATGGACAGAATTTCTAGGCGTAGCCAAGTGGTGGAAAGCTTCCGCCTTGGTGGCCTCAGAGTCTCATCTCTGCTCTTTGCGGATGATGCGGTCCTGTTGGCTTCATCAGGTGGTGGCCTCCAGCTCGCAGTGTAAGGGTTCGCAGCTGAGTGTGAAGCAGCTGGCATGAAAATTAGCACCCCTAAGTCTGAAGCCATGGTCCTCAGCCGGAAAAGGGTGGAGTGCCCACTCGGGCTCAAGGACGAGTTGCTGCCCCAGGTGGAGGAGTTTATCGGGGCAGCGTCTGCAGTGATGCAGACGCTGCATTGGTCTGTCGTGGTGGAGAGGGAGCTGAGCGTTAAAGCAAAGCTGTCAATTTACCGGTAAATCGATGTCCCTACCCTCACCTATGGTCAGGAGTTTTGGGTAGTGACCAAAAGAATGAGATCGAGATTACAAGCAGCAGAAATTAGTTTCCTCCAAAGGGTGGCTGGCCTCTCCCTTAGAGATAGGGTGAGGAGTGCAGCCATTTGGGAGACGCTCAAAGTAGAGCCAATGCTCCTCCACATCGAAAGGAGCCAGTTGAGGTGGTTCAGGCATCTGACTAGGATGCCTCCTTGGCACCCCTTGAGTGAGGTGTTCCAGGCATGTCCTACTGGGAGGAGACCCCGGTGCAGACCCAGGACATGCTGGAGAGATTATATCTCTCGGCTGGCCTGGGAACGCCTTGAGGTCCCCCCGGATGAGCTGGTGGAGGTGGCTGGGGAGATGGAGGTCTGGGCTTCTCTGCTTAGGCTGCTGCCCCCGCAAGCCGGACCCGGATAAGCGGAAGCAAATGGATGGCCTATAAAAACAGCTAATTATTTGAAAGTGCTACAATAAAATACTATTTCAGATAACACTGGTGTCTTCAACATCCTAATATAAAAACTTGGTATATACACTTAGAAGTAAATATTAAAATTAAGTTAACCAAAGATACTTTGATCATTTACTCAAAATAGCACAGAAATTGTGCTGAATTCATTATCCTTTTGCTCCTGTGATGCTTTTGGCTTCAGTAAAAAACATTTCTAGAATTAAGTTTATGTAGGTCCTTTCAGGAGAAAAAAAAGATTCAGTGATTATGCTAATTTAATAAAACCTAAAGTGAAAATGGTTTAAGCGTTTTTATCCAAAAACAAAGAATACACCGTAAGGACCAGGATTTAAATAAAACTTACTAGTGTTGTGTGTTATACAAATCATGTAACTTACCAGAATGCAGAAAAGTGTGAGAGATCTAACAAGTCTTTTTCAATGTACAGAATCATCGACGTGCGCGATAACCGTACACCAACACATCTTGCTTAAACAAGTTCCTGTGCTTGTGTTTAGGAAAAGCAACACAAGCATCCTGACAGTGATATTATCATTAACATTTAATGCAAGTTCATTGTCAAGACCTTTTAAGAGACACTTAGATTGGAATTTCCGATGCACCTACTTCAGTTCATTCAGCACACGGCATGTTGGCGAATTCTATTCTTTCCTGAGTGACTGAACATGCAGGTCTGCAGTTACTGCTTTCAGCTATGGGTCATATTGTAAATGGACTTTATGGTTTACTGGTAATTCTAAAAACACCCAAGGGATATGGAGCATGTTGTCTGGCATTTTAATGACACGGACATTAATTATTCAGTTGAAAACATTCACAGCAGGAACCAGACAGTCACTTAATGGTTTACAATAGTTCTTTGCATTTAAATAGAAATAAGTAGGAGTACTCTTGAAATGTCAGTAGTGTCTACAAATTCAACCAAGTTCAGGTTGATATGTTGCATTATGCAATCTGTATAATGAGCATAATTCTGAATAACTGACACTGGATTAACATTAAATTAGTCATATATAAAGCACATTCTACACCTGATACTTTTGCTCAGCTCCAGTAAACAAAACTGATCATTTTCAAACAAACATTCATTATAAACCTATGTTTCCCTCTGCGCCATCTTACAGGGATTTTCTCCCTTGTTCATGCTACCAAGTGTCATTACAAAACTGCAGTTGAGGGTCTATCTTAGAGGATGAAACAGATATGCCTGGGGGTGTTAAAAAGGTTCCACTTCTACCCTTGGTGGTTTAGTTCACCCCTCGGCCAGTGCTGGCACTGAATATACAAAATAGACAATGCAGCTCACAGGGCAAACAGTTACTGAGGCAGCACTAAGAGATAACAGATGTGCTCAGGGCTTTGCAGCCACAATGTAAAAAAAAAAAGCAGAGTTAGATGTGTGACTTACAGAAGAGGAGGAGAGGAGCTTGGAGAGATGGATAAAAGGACAAGAGGAGGTAGGGGAAGAACAGCGATGAAAGACAAGGGTGTATAAAAATATAGTGAGAACAGGAGGAGACACAAGGGGAGAAAAAGTGTTGGTTGTTTTTGTGCGTTTGCTGGAGTGTGAAATGCAAAACAAATTTTTATGCATGCAAACAGAAAAGTATAATGTCAAAGAAAAAAAAGTGGAGATGGAGGGCCTGTGTACCCCTCCCAACTCCCAAATGCACCCAGTATCTTTGCAAATAAAGAACACGATCCCCCCCCCCCCCTTTCATTTTGGCTTTAAAGCCTTATCAGCTGGCACCAGAAAAAAAACCTTCAGATATATAAAAATACTGCTCAAATCAACCAAACCCATTCATAAAAACACCTGATATTCAATATGCAGCAACTTGAACTTAACAGAAATCGGAAACAGATGCAGAGGGAGATAAAGAGAATGATTGCTGGTGAGATTTGGGATAAGGGAGTATTTACTTACTCAGATTTATATCTGAGCAACTGACCAGACATTCTTTAAAAAGATATAACTATATACATCAAACGAGTTCATGTCAGACTGACACCTTCATTATACTCATTCTAGACAATGCAATCGGGATGCTGCATTTGACAATTTTTTGTAACTTCATGAAATAAACTAGATTCATGCTTTTGTGGTTCACTTAAGCATACAGTAAGAAAAAGCCACGACCAGAATCTTCATGATGAAGCTAAAGAATGTAGCGAAGCCCACAACTGCTTGCAATCCCATTTCAAATAAAACTTAAGGTAACCGGAAGATTAACAATCCCTCTTTGAATGAGTTGGAGCTGGGGTCAGGCGCCACTTGTGATGCTTCAGCATTGCGTTAAAATCCTGCTAATAAACTCAACATATGGTGGACAGATTATTGTAACTGAAATGAAATGTATAATTTGAGTTCCTCTTTATATTAATCTGCTGCCCCAGTTTACTGAAACAAGTGCAGATTTTGTTTTTTAAAGTGTAATATAAAAGCACACAATATCCAGTTCCCTGTGCAACAACAAGGACAGAGAGAGGCACCTATTCACTCCCTGCACAGTCCCTGCAGGCAAGTAGTGTCTAAATAAAGTTTTACACATCTACTTTGGAGTTCAGCTTGGATCATCAAATCCCTTTTGTTTATTCATTTTCCAAATATAATTTCCTACTAAAAAGGCGTATATCCATGAAATATGCATGACCTCCCCACTCCCACACAAAAGGCAGAGAAAAACACAAATAAATTGTACAGTAGAAAAACAGAACATCCTTCAAATTGTTCATTTAAGGTTACTAATACAAACTGGAAATTAAAGGTTGTTACTTATAAATAACGGCCTTATTTCATCGCTCGTCACTGACACGTGCATTTCCTCCTGTTTTGAACTACATTCTTTATAGGACTTAATGTGTCTAACTTTTGACTATGATTTTAATTAATGAATTAATTGTTTGTCACTTGTAACCTAATTTTGGAGGTCTGATAGGACATGAGGCTCTGCATGTTTCTCCAAGGGTGCCTCATGCAAAACACACAGGCTCCATAAATTATGCACTGATGCCCTTTTAGAAGCTACACAGCACAGCCCTGTCAGCTCCTCTTCAGACATGTGTGATGGAATGAAAAACTCTGAAAAGGTGTCAGCACTACCACCGAGTGGTTAAATAAAGGAACAAATTTTGCTGAAATATTGCAGAGTAGTAATATGTCGCATACTTCCTCTGCCATCTGCGGCCATGACAGACTGGCAGTTGCAGCAATGGCTGCCGTGAGGTAACAGTCCCGTTTTAGAAATAAAGTTAGGTTGGTGGGATCGTGGCAGCATGAACCACGAGGTGGCTCTGATGGGACAACTTGATATTCCCCAATTGCCAACTTGTTTTGTTTCCCTTTATTTTTGCTTTCATTAGCTTTTGGCACTGAGGATTATTCGGTTAATTTAGAAAAAAAAATTAATGCCCTTTCACAACACTAACCCTGCCTGCTGACAGATGAGTAGGATTGCTGCCATAACCTAGTACATCAGGGCTCAGAAATCCTTATGTGTAAATGAGCCACAGCAGTGACTTTGACGAAATGTCACTAATTGTTGCCCCAGGGATGAGAACGGCCTGATGATATTCTGAAATTAGTACCTCTTGAATACAGCTTCCCATCACATTTGAAAAGCCATGTAGCTGTGGCCCACTGGCCTTTACAAAGCCTGAAATGTATGACTGAGGTCTGTATTACCAAGTGAATCTGGTGGGCTGGTCATGTGCTCAGAAAAAATAGGTTCAGATTTAATTGCACAAGAGGTACTGGTCCTTGTAGCCACTGTGTTCACAATAGTCATGGAGATGGCCTTCATAATGGTAATTCAGCATTTCATTTTACATACATTCACCACTTTATTAGGTACATCTTACTAGCACCAGGTTGGACCACCTTCATAACTGTGTTAATTCTACATGGCACAGATTCAGTGAGGTGCTGGAAACATCCCTCAGATTTTGATACATGATGCAAATCTCTCATTCCATCACATCTCAAAGGAGGCCGTTTGAGCAAAGTGAACTCATTATGTTCAGCAAACCAATTTAATATGACTTTGTGGAAGCAGCCATCAGAAGATGGACACACTGTGGTCAGAAGGATTTAACATGTCAGCCACAACACTCAGGTGACTGCGGCATTTAATCAATGCTCATTGGTACAAAGGGACTCAAAGGTGTTCCAAGAAAATATCCTCTGGGTCATTACAGCTACCACCAGTTTGAACCATTGATACGGGAAAAGCTGGATCCATTCCTTCTTGATGCATGTTGCAAATTCTGACCCTGCTCTGTGAATGTCACTGCAGAAATGAGACTCTTCTATTGTCCAATTTTGGTGAGCCTGTGTGATTTGTACCCCTAAATTTGTTCTTGGCTGACATGAGTGGCAGGAGTGGTTGCAAACAACTGCTGTCAAAAGAAAAATAAGAAACACCAATCACCAAAATGAAGTCTACTAGCTGTAGACTGGCAATAAAGTAACTTTTAGAATGCATTTCCATTTGTAAACAAAGACTGGTATACTGAAAAAAGTAGCCTTACCACAGATATCTGTAAGCTATAAAACAGAAGAATGTTTGCAGTTATCTCCAGAGCATGAAACAGCACACTGGCCTATAGGTTCTCAGATTGGTTTATGTGCCTCAAGCAAGTGGGCTAATGCCTATGCTTTAAAATGATTTGCCTTTAAACAAGATCAGCTGACAACTGCTAAGTGTTAATAACTGTTCTCAAAAGTTGAGGTAAAAGGATCTGATGGAGAGAACACAGGAGTGTTCATATAACTAATGGTGCACATAAATTCTGAATATGTTAATACAAAAAAAATGAAGCAATATGTCATAGATTTGCGTGCCAATCGTGGTGGGCGTCCATGGCTCAGGAAAGAGACGTCTCCTAGTCGAAAGGTCTCCATCTGCATGGAGTGCATGGTGCATCCATCGAAGTGAGTGTATGTGCATGATAGAGAAAAAAGCAAGTGAATGGGTAAATATGCCTTATAGTTAAAAAAAAAAAAAGCACTTCAAATGCTCGCAGTAAGTGTATGCAAGTACCACTCCAATTACAGTTTACCATGTGCCAGTGTAACTGTTGTGAAACTTCTGATACTTTATGGTGGAGGTGTCTCTTTATGTATGTGGTGTAAGAGGGATGACACAGCACACTGGACTTGCTCTTACTCAGGACTCCTTTAATCTCCAGCTTGAGATCGGCTTCCTGGTACAAAAATCACAGCACACAGTCACAGACATCAGTGTGGCATGCAGCTGCAACATTCAGCTCTCCAGCTTGGGATCGTTTTCCTTTTTAAATTCTAGTTCAAACCAAATGTGTG
>JAVDPK010003063.1:717366-743686 GCA_034780415.1 Cichlasoma orientale | reverse complement strand
CCCCCCCCCCCCTCATCCACGACTACCCCTGTGGGTTTTGACCAAAAGAATGAGATCGTGGATACATACAGAAAAAAATGAGCTTCCATCGAAGGGTTCTGGGCTCGGCCATGGAGATAGGATGAGGAACTTGGTCATTTTGGAGGAACTCTTCCACATTGAAGGAAGCCCTTTGAGGTTGTTCAGGCACAATTAGAATGCCCCCTAGACAAGGTGCTTCAGGCACAGGCAAATGGGAGGAGGCCCCAGGGTAGACTTAGAACACGCTGGAGAGATTTTGTCCGTCAGCTGGCTTGGAAATGCTTCCCTATCCCACCAGAAGAACTGGAGGAGGTGGCTGGAGACTGCGATATTACTGTAAGTTACAGGTAACATTTTCATAATTAGGCATCTCATTTTGACAGTTACAGTTTTCAGACTATCTGAGTCAAACTATTTTAGAAAATTACACATCTACAAATAAGATGTGTGTTTAGATTTGTTTTAAACAGAAGAATGGGAGTAACAAAAGATGAAAAACCAAGAAGTATCAAACAAGAATTGTCTAAACAGATGTGATTAATTTTGCAAAAGAAAATTAATTGCATTTAAACATTTCAGAATATCTGTTTTCAGAATATCTGTCACAGATTAAAAAAAACTGGTGGAGCTGTGGTTAGCACTGTTGCCTTACAGCAGGGGTGTCAAACTCAATCACAGAACGGTCCAAAACTGCAAACACAGTCTAAGTCTCGGGCCAAACAGGATTAACATTTATTGAACAGTCTAAAACTGAAAATATTTTAATCAGCAATATGAATTTGTATGGCCATAATACAGCGATTTTTTTCTTCAACACATGAAATAAAATATATTTTTCATCAAAAATAGCATCAGGGAAAATGAGAACATTTCAAGCTGATGAAAATTTGCAAATTTCTTTTTTGATGTCAGAAAAAAACTCCATAAACAAGAAACAACAACAAGCTATTTAGATTCCTCTCTTATTTTCCATGAACTGACAAATTTCTTCATGTCACCAAATTCAGAAGCTATTTCCTCCAGAAAAGACAGAAACTGCTGATGATTTAAACCTTTGCCTCTTATAAAGTTCACTGTCTGTGTTACGGTGCTTATGACATGTTCTGTCTTCAGGCAGCGTTTCCTGGTGTGTGACGCAGTGATGCACACCTGTGCAGGTCTCCCTCTGCATCTTCTCTGCATCCGTCCCACCAATCCGCACTTTTCCCCGCACATCGCAGGCGGGGAAAGAGACACAAGGGTTTACCTCCGATGTCAGCATACAGGTCGTTTTCGTCCCACCTGTTTTCAAAGTCCACTTTTCGTTTGGCCATTTTTGGGGGTCAGGCTAGCTTAAATGTCAATGTGAAAAGTGCTGACTGATGTTTTTATCCACTGGTCATTGATCAATGTGTCATTGGCAACACAGGAAAACGGGTTAGTGTACAGGTCTTGACCTGCACGGCAGCTGTTGCAGTGCATAGTGGGATTTGTAGTATAAGTGGTGGGAGCACTATTTACTGGCGGGCCATTAATCATAGCCATATTATTATTATCTCGCGAGCCAAATATTGCAGGCCTTGAGTTTGACACATGTGCCTTACAGCAAGAAGGTCCTGGGTTGGAATCCACTAGCCAGTCGAGGACTTCCCTGTCCTTACGTGGGTTCACACCAGTTATTCCAGCTTCTTTCCACAGTCAGAAACATGCATGGGGTTAGGCCCACTGGGTTAGATTAACTGGTGATTCTACTAAAGGTGTGAGGTCTGTTAAAAGTGTGAATGTGAGCGTGAATGGTTGACTGCCCCGCAACAGACTGGCAACCTGTCCAGGGTGTACGCTGCCTTTTGCCCTGTGGGTATAATAAACACATATACAGCCTTTAAACTATAAACTCGACATTTTTAGTCACTAAAATAGCTTGGTTGTTTGAGGGTTAAATCAGACTTACACTGCTCGAGATGTTACCAAACTAGTGCAAATCAATGCACAACATGTGAAGGAATCAGCTGTTCTTCCTCAGGCTTTTACTCATTTGTGAGCTTTTGTCTCCCCCGAGCGGTCAAAGGTGGGATTGCACCGTGGTGGTGTCAACAGCTCTGTCCTCATTCATGTAGCTAAACCCTGTTCGCTGCTGAGCATGCAGTACGAAGATTACAAGGCAGGCCATTAATACTGGCATGTGGGATTATTTGAAGTGGTAAACGTTTTGCATACCGCCGTAACGGTATGCAAATTAGTTAACAATGTGTCCTTTGTATCTAAACAAGGCACACGATTCAGTGTCAGACTTCATAAATGTGTGTTTCTTCCTTCAATTTTGGGTGCTCACTTCATGTGATAGAAGTGATGACTCGTTAAAAATCGATACAACTTTCACATTATGAAGCAAAAACTGATTTCGGAAGTGTGCTGTGTCGTCAAAAGCCCCTTTAACTGGCGGTAACGCCACCTTTAACTCTGATTCATAGTAGAAAACATATGACGCCGAACGATACAGGAAGAAACGGGCTATCAGATTGATGACCATTACAGCCAATAGCAATGTTATTTTTGCACGATAAGCCCGCCTTTTTATGAAATGGGCCAATCGGTGTTCAGGATAGGAACTTCCGCCCCACAGACGGTGCATGTTCCATTGTAGGATCTGTTCTGAAAGAGTGCCGTGATCGTTAGAGGTGCACACTGTTAAATGTGTAATTTAGTCAAAGTTGGTTTAGATGCTGTAGCCGGAAGTCTCTTTATAGCTCAGAGTCGCAGATAGGTTGTTGTCGTACGCGGAGACGCGACGGGTGTTTACAGGGACTCACTGCGAAGGTCTCACCGAAGGAATTTCTGCATCAGCGGCAGCTCATCCACCTTGCTGTACCGCTAGCAAAAGAGCTAGCCTGCGTTAGCGGCGACTATTTGGCGGCGCCAGTCTGTCCCAGATATACACGAAAATGCCTTCAACCTGAGGGGGGATGGCGTTTTGAAATAAGTTGCAAGTCGGCAACAAACGTCAGGCGCTGTTAGTTCATGTTGTAGCCACTTAGCCAAGGTAGCTCGCTAGCTAACCAGATTTTCATAAAAGGGCAACGGGTGAACAGGAGGCTTAGTGTCCCACCTGACGCCGTGTTTTTGTTGCTGTTTTTTTTAAATATATATATATAACAAATATATCGCTGGGGCTTAGCACGCACGTTGCCACAGTCTTACAGAATGAATGGATTCAGCACAGAAGAAGATAGCCACGACGGACCGCCTGCTCCGCCGTTTTACGGCCAGAGCTGCTGCCTGATCGAGGACGGAGAGCGCTGCGGCCGGTCTGCTGGAAACGCCTCCTTCAGCAAGAGAATCCAGAAGAGCATATCGCAGAAGAAGCTCAAACTAGACATCGACAAAAGCGTAAGACCGACCATGTTATCCTGTCTTTAACTTTTAAAAATCAGAGTGTGGGGTGATGGCGGAAAGTTGGTGGAATCTGAGCAGCTGTCAGCTAATGCTAGTTAGCCGGTTAGCGTCATTTATTGTGAATACGGAGGAGGAGTTGGAGCTTTCCGGACCGGTCCTGCTGGAGTTATAGAGGACTGCGATGGTCCTGGCAGCAGACCTCACTGCTGTTAAGTTTAACTGTGAGGCTGTGCTTGTTACGTGGGCGTCGTGTAGGACAGTACTGTCCTAACTCGGAGCTTTCTGTCGTCGCAACAGTTTTCTCCAACACGCCCCCGCCGCTCCTTGTAAAATGGCTGTTGCCAGGGAAGCTTAACGAGTTGCTTAATGTCACTCCGGTTATAGTAGCCGTCCGTGTTATAATGCCGGTTGTTTAATGCGTTTTCTCGTATTTCGACCATCATTAAAGTTGAACCCAACATCGCCTCGATACTTTATATGTCTGCTGAAGATCTTTGCAGCGATTTGGCTGCTTTTATGTAAGTTTTTTTAATGACACCCGCTGGCTGATGCACATTTGCTACAGCTGTCTTTGCCAGCAGTGATCACGTGCTCAGCGTGTGCCTTGTGAGAGACACTTGTTGAGCTACAAGTGTTTCTCACAAGTTAAACAGAAACATATTAAGAAGTTCTGTATTTATATGTTGGTTTGTTGCGATAAGGTCACGTAGTGTCTGGGGACAGGCAGCACTTTATTTGGAGTGAGCGGACATTATACGAGAAGGACTTTGCACGGCCTAGCAGAGCAACTGTCCCCAGACCGCCCCAAGGGCCCTAGCTTGGTAATTTAGCTTTTAAAGAAAGATGCAGCGCTGAAACGTAATGCTTTAGGCCTGACAGTCTGCAGGTATTTTCTGGATTTTGTTTACTATGTCAGGCAGTCTATCGCCCAGAGTGACCTTTTCAAACTGAGAAAAGGTCACCTTACTGAGTGACCAAACAGAAAATCAGTAGTTTGGCACATTTGAAACGCTGCAGACAAATGCTATCATAATTTTGCACATGCCCCACTTTAGAAGCTAGAAAAAATAATCTTTTTTTTTAAATTAGTTTTAAACAGAAACAGCCAATCAGAATCAAATCTGAATTTCAGCTAATAAATAATATTAATGACAAACTCAAAAACTTAGTTTCTGTATATTTTTCCTTTAGTCATCTCCACCCCACCTTCCGAGGTTCTGTTGCCCATTAGAGGGGCGCTCCCACAGTTTGAGAAACACTGGCTTAAACAGTCAGTAAATGACCAACTAATTAACTCTCAGGACTGCGGTAGGTGCTGATTTAGTCTAGCTTCTGTATTTAATTCTCAATGTGATCTTTATTTTAAGCATGCCGTACCTGCAATATTTATATATAATCTATGCGAGTACAGAGGTCTCAGAACACAAGCAGTGATGCCAAAAACAAAAACACCTTAGGTTTGAGGCTGTGAATATTATATTCATATGGTGTGTTTGTCTTTAACTAAATTACTGCAAACACACAGTAATCTTTTTGGCAGGCTTGTGTCATCTGTTGTGCGTCTTTTACCCGATGAAAACTTGTTGCTGTGTGTACACGACACTCAAAGATCTCGAGGAACCTACAGGCTTTGGTTTTGCCCATATTGCAAAGCAGTCATATCTGAGTATAAGGATGTCTAATGTTGCTGCATTAAGCCACTATGCACACTTTATTGTTGTCATTGTGTCCACTGCCTTTTGTGTCGTGTGTCCTGAAAAGCATTGGGTGTGGGCATGTTGTTAAAGCCAAAAGTCAGCTCGGGGAATGAGCTTGGTATTCATTAGTGTGTGTTTGCTGGCCTGGTTTATTCTTGACATGCAGGGACTCGTGTGGCACGTCACATGGGGAAAGTGTGACCTTGAGGAGTTACGTGCTTCAGATCACACAAGGACACAGGAATTGTTGCATTAGAGACATTCAGCTGAGACAGTGCGTGTAAGATGTGCAGAGTGTAGAATCGCTGTTTCAGTGTAGAGGTCGTTCATGAGGCACTTCCTGTTTTGAGTCACACATTTTAGATAGGTTCCTGCGTGGCTGCTTGTGTTAAGATACCGCAAACAAACAAGGGCCTGAAGTAGAATGGCAAACAGAGAAGCGCTGTTTTGGTTGACATTAGAGCAGAAGCTTAAGTATCATTTTGAGACCTCTAGTAAAGAATCTGAAAATGTCCCGTGAGACTGCAGAACCAAAAGGTTCCACTTGTTTAAATCTTGCATCTTTTTACAGGTGCGACATCTCTACATCTGTGACTTTCACAAGAATTTCATCCAGAGTGTTCGCAACAAGAGAAAGAGGAAGACCAGTGACGATGGAGGAGAATCCCCAGATCATGATGTGGAGGTGCCTGAGGTAATGGGGCCTGAAATGTTACTCATGATGCGACTGTATGGCTAAGCTCTGTTGTTCAGATATTCAGGTTTTCTTGATTTTGACATTTTCCACCTACCTCGTATGTAAAACGTTAGCAGGTGTTGCACGGTGAGTTTTGAGGGATGCTTTGCATGATTTTTCTAAAATAGCAGCCAGAGAATTTTAGTTTCACTTTCTTTACTGACTTTGTGACATTTACATCAGGAGTTGTTGGATCTGCTCTTTAAACTGTGTAAGCTGGTATATATAAAATCCTCAATCACAGTTTTATCTATCCACATCACTTGTTTTCATGTATTTTATTGCAGCACTGACCCACTTTCTCCTTGGGCGTCATTAAAATTTCAGCTCTTTTAAAAGCTGCAAAAGAGGCAGAAGCCACTGGGAGTCTTACATAAATCATGGAAAGATGAAGGCAGGATTAAAAAACAAAAATCCTCATCATTTTGAACTGGCTCACTGAGTCCCTGCTTCTCTTGGTGCTTTCAGGTGGACCTTTTCCAGCTGCAGGTCAACACATTGAGACGCTACAAGCGACACTACAAGCTGCAGACCAGGCCCGGCCTCAACAAGGCCCAGCTGGCAGAGGTAAGAGCACAAAAGCAAATCACGTGAATGCAGAAGTGATCCATGTCGTTTAAGGTGTTATTTACTCAGTGATTTTGTTCAGATTAAGTGGGGCACAGGAGTGATATCATCAGTGAGATTAATGTGCAGGTGGATTTGGGTTTTTAATCCAGTGCATCATACTGGTTTTTCTTCTTTCATTAAAATCATATTAAAATGCAACATTATCCTTTCAAGGAAACAGTTCAGTTCCATATTCAAGCTGCAAGTTGCTCTTTAAAGATTTCTTTGGGAATATTGACGGTCATTGAGCTGCGCTCATTAGCGTGTGCCGTGATATAGGAAGTGTTGCAGGTCCCATTCAGCAGTAATGGCTCACGGATTGTTAGACCAATTTCCCAGATCAACAGGTGGACTTGATGCAGCCGGCTCTGCCCTCATCCTTACAAATACCTTCTGTGCGTAGTGCTCCCAGTCAGCCTGAGGTGGGGTCAGGCGGGGTCGGATGTGGTGTTGAGCTAACAGTGGGAATGAATGAAATAAAAGTGGGCTGCAAGTTGGATGTTTCCCCAGGCTTTTAGTCGGGTTCAAACCCTCCTATTAACGAGCCTCCCACATCATTAATAAAGCACCAGTCAACAGCCCCACAACCAGTTACAGCTGGCCTGTATTCAGCCCCGTTCAGGAGAACTAGAGCAACGTGAGAGGCTGCAGGGAGGATGTTTGGCTTTATGAAAGAAAGAAACAGCTATTTTTATTTTTTAGGCTTTAGCTTAGGCTCAGTTAAATGCTTCTTTTGCTGATGGATGCTTTCAGTGAAGACACTAGAGGAGATTTTTGCCAGCAGTTATAAACAGAGTGGAGTCAGCTTTGCAGCATAGTGTTTTCACTCAAAGTTTCCAGATTTCTTTTCCCTGAGCTCTGAGTCAAACTCCCTTTGCATTTGTGGCAGTTGATGCAGCACTTGGCCCTGCATGTAAATGAATGATCAAGAATGGGTTAGAAGCACAAACCATTATCTTTTTAAAGCAAGTTGTAGGAAACCTGAGAAGGAACCTGTGCATCTTTAAGTACAGGGTGCTAACCCAGGTCCCCTTTAGCTATCTGGCGACTGCTGAGCAGAACTGTTTCAAGAAGCAGTTTGATGTGCAGACCAGCAATGACCTTTCCCAGAAACAAGTGTTTCTACAAGCATTTTAATGACTGCTCCTAAATTGAAAAACTCTTAAATTTATATGTTCTTCACTTTTTTTTTTGTATTTTGAATTGTATTTTTACTGCAGGGGAAGGTTAATTTATACATTTTTGAAGTGTATCTAGCATCATCTTGATGAGTCATGAACTTTCATATTTCCTGTTTTACTAAGACTGGTCCTTTATTATGTGATTGGTTTTGTTTGTTTGTTTTCTCTGTTAGCATAATTTGCAATAACATAATTTGCAGAAAAAGCTTTGAATCTTTGAATCTTGAATCTTTGCATGAACATTTTACTAAAAGTCGGGCTTGGCCCAACTTAGAAGTTATTAATTTTTGGAGTTTCTTCAAATCTGGATGCAGGAATTTCTGGAAAACCAATGTGAGATATAGAAAAAAAATGACTTTTCACATCATAGCTTCACAAATGCAAATTAAATTTAGATAAACAATTGAGACTACTTCAATCTTCTCAGTAAAATACCACAAATGAATCCAGACATCCTCCTGGATCTGTGGATTCCATGAATGGTGTGGAGAAATAATTCAGCACTTGTCCATTTAGGAACCTGGGAATCTGACACAGCCTGAAAAAACCACTGTTGTTGAAAGACATTTAGAGTTAAGCTTGTCTTTTAACCTTTTCCCTCTTTCTTCCCTTCTGCAGACGGTGAGCCGTCACTTCCGGAATATTCCGGTGAACGAGAAGGAGACGCTGACCTACTTTATTTACATGGTGAAGAGCAGCAAGAGCCGCTTGGATCAGAAAGGGGACGGTGGCAAACCGCTGGACTAAACTTCCCCTCCAACAACCACAGCAGCAGCTACAACCACAACAACTGTAGCTACACACAAAACGTGGACTTCGCTAACAGCAAGAAGAAAACAAAACCAGCTCTTCCTGCACCCTCAGACACCCCTGTGAGACCAGAACATGAACCGCTGTTGTCCTTAAAGGACGCTAAACAGAAATCCAGGGTGGGATGAGTTCATTTTGGCTTACTTGGCCGTCTTCACAGTAATGCAGTCTCTCCCCTCTGACTCGACCCTCTCTAAGGTATTCCCTCTTTTATGAACGCCAGGACCACGAAGACTGCTAATTACCAGGACTCACTCTGCAGAGTTGTATGTCGTCATACTGTAACGCAACTGTCTATATGTACAAAGGAACAGCGTCCGACTCGAGCAACTTAGTTGAATGCAGTGTCCAAATACAGCTGCCTTAAGAGTCAAAAAGACAACGACATCTTTTGGTGATTCTGCTTTGCCAAGTTGACTGTTAACATGTTCAGAGTGAGGAACGCTTGTGCCAAACGGGACAGCGAGATGGAGCTGAGCGATGCGAAGACAAGTGGGATTTTTATTTTTATTTGCTTCCTTTCATCATAAACGACTGTTGGAAAAGAAATGCCACCTTGAACTGAAGTCACATCAGGAATGTCAGGTTCACTCTTTAAAAGCGTCAAACAGTAAAGATGATTATAAATAATGTGTAAGACATTAAAAAAAGAGCCTAGTACTGATGTTTAATCTTTAAAGGATGTGATACATTGTGACTCACTCTTCTCTTACTTGTTAGTAGTTTTTTGTACCTGTGAACATACACATGCTGATTTTTTTTTCTTTTCTTTAAACCAGTTTAAGTTTAAGTAAGCTTTAGTTCAGCCTTAATTCTGCAAGTTGTTCAACGTTGTCTGGTTGTATATATGATTTTTATCCCCCCCCAAAGTGAAAGCTGTTTTACAGCGGCCAAAATCTCGGCTCCTAATTTCATACCTCATGAATTTGGGCCGGACGGCAGTGAAGCAAAAAAACCCCATAAGGAGTAAATGTTGTTTTGTTTCCACTTTTGAGTATGAGTTGTGTATGGATGCTCTCCTTCTGTCGGCAGGTGAAATTTAGATTGTTAAAGATTTACCATTTTTATTGTGGTAATCCTGCTGCTTCAGTCCAGCATGATTTATTTGGCAGCAAAATGGAATCAAATCACATTTTGAGCAAAAAAAAAAAAAAGAATTGCATTTAATTTTTGTTCAGTTTATTTTTATTTCATTTTTTCGAAGCTGCAGGAAGTGATGGGACTGGGAGTTGTTGGGTTGGTAGTCGTCGTTAACCACCTGTTGTCGTGTTCAAAAACACTTAATGTGACGAATCAAACGCGCTGCTGACAACCTACAAGTTTATTTAAATTTTAAAGCACTGCTGCAGCCTCCAGGCGACGGACAACTTTGCTGTTTTACAGACACATCCTTTTTCTTTTTTTTTCTTTTTTTTTGGTGGTGGCATGGATTGTACACACTTTCCTCCCCAAATGTCACATTTTAAATTTTGCTTGTAGGTTTGTTAGTGTCATGTAGGTGACATCCATCTTAACATGTAGGTCATGCCATGTTAATCTTAATTGTTGTATTAGGAAAAAAGAAACCTATTTAAGTAAGACTGCTTGTTGCTTCTATTAATATAAATAAATGTATTGTACAGGAAGAAGGAAAAGCCTCGTCTCTGCTCATTTACAGATCTTTAATATGTCGGGGGTGCAGCACCACCAAGCTAACCATGCCCAGCGCACTGTGATCACAGCATGGATAGAACCAGTGATGGAACATAACTTAGTATGTTTATTTAAGTACATTTTTAATGCTTGTACTTTAAATATTTTACATGTAAATACTTTGTAATACTTGTACTTTATACTCATAACACTTATTTTAAAGTTTTAGTCATTGTTTTCCATAAATAAAATAGAAATCTATAAATACCTTATTCTGTATTACTACAGCTGCAGCTGGAGGTTATTTTAATTAAAGTGAATATTATTGACTCAGTAATGCATGATCCGGTATAAGTACTATTGCTTGGGCTAATTTAAATATATTTTAACGCTAAAGTACTATAACTTCAGTAGGATTATGATGTTTAAACTGGTGCAGCTCCACTTTTCAAGTAATGCCCTCTGCATGAGTGCACAGGGCTCCATATGACCCTGAAAATTATACTCAGTGATTTCTATAACATATTTTGGCACTCTATTTATTTTTGATCAAATACACAGATTCTCTTGTTTTACATGCCCCCCCCACACACACATACACAAACACTGTTTTTATTTTTAATAGCTGCAATTAAGAATGAAGAAAAACGTTTACTTGAGTAAAAGTTGCAGTTTCTTCGTGCTGTATTTTACAATGACATCCATTGATCACAAGGTGTCGCTGGTACTCCTGCAGTAGAACAACAGTTCATTGATGCCACTTTTTTACATTTAGAAACAAAACTTATTTCACGCTATACTTTTTATATACTTTGTAATAATAATAATTTTAAAATACTGAATAACTCTTACTGAGGAAAATGTGGAGAGCAGCAGACTGTCACCCTGTGGCAGTTATTTAACGACAGGTTTCACTTTCAAAATAATCAGTTTCTTAAACAGCACTTGGCTTCCATGAGTCTTCACTATTTCCTTTTTATATTATTTGAATTTATATGAAGATTTAAAATATAAAATCTTTTAATGTATGTAGCACACCTAGTATGAATGATCTGAGAGTTTGCAGCAAATTAAGAATCCATTAATAGCGTTTAACTATGAACTATCTCTGGATTTAAAGTTATTAAAAATAATGAAAAATATTCAATTTTAAACATTTTAAATAAATACTTTTTTCCTGTTATTGAACAAAAAAAATCTATACAGATTTAATTATTATTAATTTATTGGGTTTTTGTTCATTTGAGCACTTTTGTTTTTACTTGGGACCAAGAAATGGTCACATCTGCTTGGCTAAAAATACAGCAACACTACTACTACTACTACTACTAATATTAATAATAATAGCAGTAGTTAGCACTGTTGCCTCACAGTAAGAAGGTCTTGGGTTCAACTCCACCATCTGGCCGGGGCCTTCCTGTGTGGCGCTTGCATGTTCTCCCCGTGTCTGCGTGGGCTCTCTCCGGGTACTCCGGCTTCCTCCCACAGTCCAAAGACATGCAGTTAGTGGGGTTAGGTTAATTGGTGATTCTAAATTGTGTGTGTGTGAGTGCGAATCGTTGTCTGTCTCTCTGCGTTATCCCTGCGACAGGCTGGTGGCCTGTCCGGGGTGCGCCCTGCCTCTGTGGATAGGCTCCAGCCCCCACGCGACCCTGAACCAGCGGAAGGAAATGGAATATAATAACTGCCTGCGCCCTGACTGTCAGTCGGTAACTTTTAGACAAGAGGGGAGAAAACAAAAACACTTTCACCACACACAGCTAGTGTCTTAAAATAATTCATTTATTTACGGAACTATATATATACATATATATATATATAACTTCACATCTAATGCACATTTCCATCACCACTGCGCACAATAATAAACTTTTATCCCTTTGGGTTTTTCGCGTGTTACATGACGGAGTGAATAAAGTTGCGTTAACTGAACAGTCGGTGTCTTCTCCCAGCGGACAATGATATCATGTAGAGTATTTGAGGTAGATTCAGCAAATTCAACACGATTCTGACAAGAAACAACAGCGTGGAGAGTTTCACGCGCACAGGAGGATAAGCGAGCTGAGAAAATATGGAAAGGACGAAAATACCTGAAAATGAAATATTACCGCGGGGCGAGAAAAACGCGCCAGTTTATTTTATCTTTACTCTCGATGTTAAAGAGAGGCCAGCCTGTTAAAACCCAAATATCTATAAAACTATCCGAATTTGTCAGAACTTACTCGATCCCCGATTTAAAAGTTACATATCACATTTAAATTTATTTCGATGTAGTAATTATTTCCGGTTCTTGTTTTGTGCGCGTTTTTGGTGTCCACGATTTACATTAATGAAAGTGAGTACAGTACGTTCAGGCTAAGTAATGAAATAAAAATTTAAAAAAAAAAAGGAAAAGAAAAAGTGACAACTAACACGCACAGAACTGAAAGTTATGATTACTTCCTGGTTGTACAAAAATCTATAAATTACGAACACCGAGAAATCAACACCTGTTTCTCTGATCTGAAAACAAAAAAAGAGGTAAATCGCACCAGAGACGCGATTTAAAAAAAGATTCTGATGCAGCTCGAAGTTAAAATAAACATATTTAAATTGAAATGGCTTCATTTCTCCCCCTTCTTATAATTTATTTATTTTATGCTCCATTTGCTTTAAATGGGAGGACAGCGTCCGATAAACGTATATTTAAAAGGGAGGCAGATGTGTTTTTGACACCCTCCATCGCAACATCTGGTCCGCAGGGGTGGAAAACATAAAGAAAGCAGAAATACCACAAATATCAAACACCTACAGTCAGATTTGTGAGTCGGCTTAGACGCCACACTAGGAGGAAGGATGATGTCTGTCCTGGAGTTCTCCACCGTGCCTCCACCTTTTGTCCATTCGAGTTTGTTTTTTTTCTCTTTCTTTTCTTTTGCGCAGCGCCTTTACGTCCACAGCGGTGTGCTCGGTTTCAGTCAGTGGTTTCTTTTGTTTTAAATCTGATTTGTGTCCAGAGTCTCTGAGGAGGTTTATTTTATTTTATGTATTTATTTATTTTTGGATGGAGAAGTGGAGGTCACTGGTTGAGCTCCAGAGCCCAGACCTGCTGCGGCCACCCGGTCCGGCCCTTCACCTTCTTCTCGGCTCCTAAAGACTCCTGCAGGCCGTCAGTCTGTGGGAGGAGGATGAGGAGGAGGATGAGGAGGGGGACCAAAACACCACAACATAATCAGCGGGAGAGAGCTCAGGGTCACTTTGCTCATTTTGTTCTAGCTTCTTGCGCCATTTCCTGCGATATCTGCGCACCTTTTATTCATCTAATAAGTTTTTCCTTATTATGTAATCTGAAGAAAATTTGGAGGTTTTAGTGATGCGTTCAGGGCTGTGACATCACAGGATCTCACTAAGTGAAATTAAGTCAGTTCCTGGCCAGAACATTAAACGTAACCAAATACCTAAAAGTCTATAAGACATATTACGTTCCCCAATACTAACTAGCAATGTTTTAACTTCATATAAACGATAGTAACTTTATTATTTGACTACAATATTGTTTTATGGTATATTTAATTAGCAAAGGATGTTTAATTTTCCTCGGCTATGATTACGAGCGAGTTAATAAATAAATGACAATAAAACTTCATAAATATAACTGTTGCTGGTTATTACTATCAATATTGTAAGCGTGCGCATATTGAAGCCCAAATATTTCAGTCTAAATCTACCAATAAGAACCGCTAACATGCATTCACTATAAATCACAAAGGTTTACTAATTTTTTTTAATATATTGGTTAAAAATATAATTTGGCCTTGCGATATTTTACTTGGATATTAATTTAAGCAAAGATTAGGGAATAAATTGATATAATGCTAAAAATTTTCAGGCTAAACTTTAATGTTACTGCAATCTGATAGACCACACTGAACTGTTCAGTCCAGTTTTCTGGCCTGCAGCTGCTTCTACACTGACTAATATGTTACTGAATCACAGAAGAATGTAACATGTTTTGGGTTGGAGTCATTTTGGTTTGCCACTTCACTCCAGCAATCGTAACTTACCAGCTCCCGTTTTCTTTTCATATCCCGGTTTTCAAATTTCTTAATTTCGGCCTTAAAGCCCTCCGTCTCCCCGGAGTCTTTGGCCAGGACGTCCATCAGATACGCGATGTAACTGGTCGCCAGGCGTAAAGTTTTAATTTTTGACAGTTTTGTGTCTGCCGGCACGTTGGGGATGCACTCCCTCAGCTCGGCGAAAGCTGTGTTGATGCTTTCCGTCCTCCGGCGTTCCTTCTTCGGCCCCGACGCTCTCCTCTTCCCCATCCCGGCCTGGAGCCCCTCCAGCCGCGCATCGTGCGTCGCTCCTGGCGCTCCCAGCTCCGCGGCCGGGTAGGGCGCCTGAATCTGGAAATCAGGGGGCACTTCGCCGTGGTTTACCACCCAGCTCTGGAAGTACGGCGCATCCTGGTGACACCGCTGGACGAAGGGGAAGGGTTCGTGCATCAGGTGGTGGTGATGCTGGTAGCCACCGATGAGGTTCATGCTGAGCGGGGTAGCAAATATGGTCGTTGCCGTGTTTTCCTTCGGCCTCTCTCTGCTGCTGCCCCAAAACGATCTTTGCTCGGGGATCTACAGCCAAAAGAAATCATTCAAGATTTAAAAATGTCTTCCTCTTGATTTATTAACGAGTCAAACCAAACCAGCCACCGATTTTTCACATCGTATTCATTCTGAAAGCGACTTTAGCCCACGCGAAGCGTAAAAACGTTTTTAATTCCACTGAAGAAATCTCGACGATGTGCAGAGCTCCACTTGCGTTTCCTTCTTGAAATCGTTTCCCGACGAGGCAGCTCCGATTTGCCCAGGAAATTTGACCCTGGTGAAGGTGTGAGGCCGCAGGTTTATATGACTTGGATATCTGCGTGGAAAGGAAGCAGCCAATGGAGGGGAGCGCCCAGAATGGGAGGAGAGTCTTCCAAAGGCTTCTAAAAACATGCAGCATAATTTCAAGACCCTACACAAGGAGCAAATATCGGCTTGTTGAAACTGTTTGCTGGCTGTGCAGGAGAAACAACTTTATAAATCTCTTTTTGTCGGTTTAAAAGTCTTGTTTTACTTTTGGAAAGCTTTTACGCACGGACTTGACGGCATATATCTGAAGGCATATGTACTTAATATAGTGCTGCTGCAAATCAATGGCAGGAATAATTCTCTGTATTTTTATTTGAATTAATAATTCTAGGTTGGACTATATAGATGCAGAGATTTCAATATAAAATTTGCGAACAGGGTTTTTTTTAAGGCGCGCACATAAATTTCAAAGAGAAAAATATTTACCAACTCAGAAATGTAGAGAATTCGATTATTTTTTAATAATAATGTTAAATAATATGAACATAACAAACTTGATCTTTTTGCTCAACATTTTGATAAACACTCAAAAGGGGGAAAAATGTGCATAGATTTTAAAATCAACACGATTTCGTCCTTCAGCGTGTTTAACCTGCGCGCCTTCAGTTAAAACATGAAATTTCTTTTTCTTTTTCAGAACCTTCTTCAAAGATTATCTGGGATTAAAAAAAATATTTTCTTTAAGGCGTAATGACCGGGTTTTTTTTTTTTGAGTCACATGACAAAATTTAAAACAATTTTATCAGAGTGAAAAAGGCCTGACTAGATTTTTATCCACGTCTCATTTTCCAGTAATAACATGACGTGTATGTCAGAGAGCAATGAGAAGTGTAAGTGAACCGTTTGAGGAATTTTTTGGTGCTTTTGGCACACACAAAGTCCGCTCTCGTCATACCTTAAGGAGAAGGCCTGCGCCGGCTTTATCATTTCTTTCTTTTCTTTTCTTTTTTTTTTCTTCCTCGCGCAGCTCCTCACACACTAAACACATCATCTTATCGCCATCGCCTAAAAACATTATCCCATTACATTACATGACCTTGACGCTATTTAGAAACCATTTACGGCGGCGTCTTATCTAAATACAGCCATAAATCAGGGGGTGTCACCCTCCTGCAGGACGAGTACAAGTATTCCATAAAAGCTCTCCTGGCCTGCTCACTGTTTACAGCTCAGGAGTTTGCAGCATATTTCACCGACCGACCTGCGTTACAATAAATAATCATCAGTCACAACTTTATGTTCCTTACTTTACACGAACGCACACAAGTCTGCACGGAAATGTTCCGATGCATGCGCACAATGCTTTGCGTTATTTCCTGTTGTTTTCATTCATTTCCCCACAATATGCTTTAATTCTTCATTCAAATTTGTGGGCATTTTTATATGTGCAAACGGCCACACTGATACTTTTAAGTCCGCTGCATTTATATGACAAAAAGAAAAAAGAAGAAAAGGTTATGATTGATTTTGCACAGTCCAAACGTGTAATTGCTGCATTTTAAAATACCAAAGGGGCTCACACCACCCGGAACAGCCACAGCGCTAAAAATTTGCTGGCCATTTATTTGACGCTCTTAAGGGAGTCATCCTGCAGGACCGCAGTTATTTTATTGAGCTTATTATTATGGGGGACATGCAGCATGGACCTTTAAATAAGAGTCTCTTTTCAAAATAAAATGCTTTAATGAGGAACAACTTAAAGCACGTGCGAAGATAATTCAACGGAAATAGAAGGGACAAAAAATAAACTAAATGAATAAAATAACATTTCAAACAAAGACCGAAAATTAGTGGAGAAATGCACGTTTATATGAATTATTTTCTAGTAGAGATTTACTGAACGTATCATCGATGTTTGTGTGCCGATAAGACCTGAAATTTAGATAACTGGCTATTAATGTCATCACCGTCGCCTCTGAGGACTGAGATATTCTGTTCAGATGTTTTGTTCTGTAAGACAGAAAATTATGAGCAATAGCACGCGGAGTTGCTGGAATTATAATATCGGACTGGTTCCGTAAGGGTAATTTGGTGCATTAGAGCATTAATGCGTTAGAACAGCAGAAAGGGAAGTTATATCTCTGCATGCAAAAAGCATCTCAGTTTTCGCCTAAACAAAGGTTTGATAATAATGAGACATTATTTACGTGAGAAGGGAAAAATCACGGCCCATTATTGTTATTTTTTCACAAGTGTGATAAACTGTGCAGCTGTTTCTTTTCTAAAATTTAAGTTATTTTTGTGTCAAATATATAAAAACCATTACATGGATGGGGGGTGGGGGACTTTTTTTTTTTGAACCTTATCCTTTAATTAAAGACCGTCCTCTGTGAACTGAGAAGCAGATGTGAACAGTAATAATTTTTACTGAACCTATTGGACTTCTGTCTTTTCCCTTTGGTATAAAATAATTAAATGTGGGGTTTTTTTGTTTTTTGTTTTTTTTTAAACCCACCGTTAAACTGTAAATTCAGATGTGTAATTAGTCCCTCTGCAAGTCAGCACAAATCTTCTGCCTCCACAGTCAAACTTTATTTTCCTGCTTTTGCACAATTCAACAAATAACTGCACGAAACGATGATATTACATTTGGCATATTTGTCTGCAAAGCTGGTGCTGCTTATGAGCCTCCTCTCTGTCCTGTTTGCCACTTGCATGTTGCCTCTGCTGTCAGCGTGAAAAACACCATGCAACCTCCAAAAAGAAAACCTGACACTGTTGATTAAGACGTCCACTACACAGGGATGAAATACAACACTGGTCATAGACCCACACGCCCTCTTACTCGTTTTCTTCATCTCTCTCTGTATCACTTTCTCCACTTCTTATTCTCCTTTTGTCTCCATTCTTTCTCTCAAATGTTTAACCAGAACCTTCCCTCTTTTTGATCTCTCATTTTTCCCCCCTTTTTTTTTTCTTTCCCTGCTATCACTAGAGGTGCTGAAAGACCTGAGCAGCGGTAATAGTCTCTTCATATTTTGCTTTCAGCCCCAATAGACTTCAGTCATCTCTCTCTCTTTCTCTCTCTCTCCTCTGTTGCTGCTGTGCCAGGAGAAACATCCAAAATAGGTCATAAGGAGCCATCTTGGCCCTGTTATGAATTCTCCTCATAATTGTTTGTGTCATCATGTAGATTTTTCAATAGACACTGCTTCCCTCCTCTTCAGATTGCTTACCCTCAACTCTACATTTCCAAACAAATATTCCCCCTGATTCAAAGCCGAGCACGCTCAGCACAGAGAACGAGGCCGAGCACGCTCAGCTCCAAGTGTTTATCATACAGAGGCTCTTACAGTATATACATACATCCACCTCTGGTGTATGTTGACGCCAGCACGCAAAGCTAATTAAACCCATTGGGTACAATTAGACATGGCGGCTCCTTCTCATTCTGGGAAATGTGGGCAAAGTGGATTGTGCCGCAGGGTCACGGAGTTCCTGAGAGGCCCAGTGCCCGATGGGAGAAGAAATTCCAGTGTCCACTATGTGCAGCGTTAAAGAGGAGCGTAAGAGGTTAAACATGTCAATTAATAGTTAATGCATGATTATTCTCTCCTGTGCTGTTACATGCAAGGTCACACTGAGGTCAAATCTGTTTAGAACAACAGAAAATCAGCTCATTCTGATCAAATTCTCATTTCCAATTGAAATCTGGTCTCAAAAATCTGTTTGAGTTTTACTGGTTGGTAAATTCTGTAAACCTCACAGATTCTCACTGCAGTTTCCCGGCTGACGGCCGTACTTCACTCAAACTGCACTCTCTTTATTATTTTATCCGTTATTCTCGCATGCAATGAGAGTTTTTTTTATGATTCCAGGTCTGAAATTTCTTTACCTCCAACTTAATACAGTACATGCAATTTCTTACATGGGCATTAAAGACCAAAAATCCAGAAAAAGAAGTGTTTTGATGGGACATGTTGTGTCTCAATATACAAGCTAATGCCATGCGAGTGTGTGTAAATTTCCTAAACATCAGCGTGTCATATCTTTGCGTTTGAAGATCTGTTTGCATGACTTTAGTGAGAAAAATAATGAAGTGGAATAAATACATCAGCAGCAGCCCGACGTGATCTCTGTCTTTTTGCCATCCATCATCCATCCATCACAATATTTTTTCCCACTTTGATGCAACTCTACAGATTAACACCACCCCGACATTTGCAAATATCCTCCTATTTGCTGACATCAGTCAACAGGGCCAATGTCAGGCGTCTTGTCCGCTTTTTGCTCCCAGAAAAATTGTATAAATCAGTTATGTATAAATCAGACGCTCTCAGAGACATCCAGAAGTCTCTCTCCTCTGACGCTGATGAAGCAGAAGCTCTCACACACGTGCCGCTCTTGTAATAATGCAGTGAACAATGAAATTTTCACGGGTGTTTTTACGTCCACTTTTCTCTCCCCGAAATGTGATCTCACTGCTGGTGATGTCATTCATGTGACTCGCGTTAAACACTTAGCTTAGCCATCTGTGTTGTATGCCTGACTCTGTAAAACAAACATGACGTAGCTGCAAGTTACAGTATCGCTGATCTCTGTGGCTTCTTCGCATGTGCATCAGGAATAAGTATGTTGGTATAGATGCTGAATGTGATCTGGGATATATAATAAAAAAACATTTCTTTTCATTCATTTTTTATTTGCTGTACTTATAATTATACCCCACGCAGACTCCTCTCGTGCAACAGCTGGAGTAGAAGCTCATGTTAAATGCATTTTATTGTTTGTCATTTGGGAGCTTTACCAGATCATTTACTTTTACTGCACAACACTCCACATGTGCTTTTTTTTTTTTTTTTTTTAGCCTGGTCTCATTTTCTTGTCCATTTCATTATCTGAGCGAAAAGGAAATTCTCCACGTTTGAAGCCGCTCACATCACCCCGCATACATTTTATTCTCTCATCTATCTGTTGATACGTGATTGTCGTCTCCATGAACGTCTGCTCGCTGGTCATTTGCGTCTCAAAGCTCCAGAAACTGTCCTCTAACTGGTGCAATTCTGCCCGTCCTCAGCCAATAAAGATAAGAGCAGGACGGCTGGAATGTGGAGCGGAGAGGTGACGGTGATGAGCTGAAGGGACGTAAACTGGCATAAACTCCAACACTTTCAGTAATAAACCTTTTACCCCCTTTTTTTTGTTTATCTAAGAAAGAATTTGGACACTTTTTCAAGTTATGAATATGAGGCTTTTATAAAACAGCAATTATTCTGTCTATTAGCAGCTCATAACAGTTTTGACACCTTCTGATACTTCAGAATTAAATCTCTACTTTTCAGATTTGGTCAGTTTTTATTTTAATAAAGAAAAGAAAAAGAATCATAACTCTAAACATCTTTTTGCTTTTGTGTGCATCAACGTAATGACAAAAATTATTAATAAAAAATAAAAATCATTGTTTCCAAGAGACCAGTGCCTTCCAGTGTCTTATTTTGTCTGATAAACAGTCCAAAACCTGAACATACCTGTTTTATAATTATATGTAACTGAGACGGGAAGCAGATTCTCACATCTGAGGAACCCCAAAAAAATCATGTTTGTGTCCAATAAATGTAGCATTAAAAAGCCAAATGATATTTTTAAACATGCTATCTTACACTTGATGAGCATATACCGATGATACTGATATGTTATTTAAAAGAATAATATGAGTAAGATTTTAGGTGATAATTACATTGTTACAATTTTCACATTTAGCTTGCTAGAAATGTATCAAGTACAACTTGCACCCATGTTGGTTCCCACTGTGCTCTTTATGGAAGCATCAATCCAAACCTCGCTCCCCACGCGCGCAGACCACGTCAGGTCCTGTACTTTGGTCTTGCGGACCACCAGCAGGTCCGGCTCTAATGATTTCATAGCAGCAGATTTAACAGAGGGTGGCTGCTCTGTGTCAGACGACCCCAGAGGGTTTAGCGAGGCTGACAGTCAAAACATCGGCATAAAGGATTGACCCTGAGAAATCCTGAGGTGGAGATGGTTTAGGGACCAGCTCCTCTAAAAGTCTGATGCATAAAAATGCAAACCTAAGAAAACTGGAAAGCCGCTGAGGTCAGCTCCGTGATTTGACTTCTTCTGATGCCCATATAAACAGTTCTGCTCAGTTTTAGAATAGTTAATAGTTTTAAAATCGTTTCTCTTTCAGGTTTCATTTACCTTTCTCGTTAGCAAATTAATTTCCTTAAAGCAATTTTAGTTTTATCATTTTCTAGCTTTTCTTATCATGAACCTTTTCCTCAGTGTCAGGACGCGCCTCACGTTTTCTTTAAATTCTCCCAGAGGTCTCAAACTTTGGAGCTATACTTCATTATGCCAATTTACACAATATATGTGTATACAATTGTTAATAATTGACTTATCAAAATATTTACATTTAATTTAATTATGTTTGTATTTTTTGTACTGTAATTGTTAAAGATGCTCTCTCCACCTCCCTATACCAATAATCTGAGTGTAATCCATGTGTGTTTTTTTAAATTTTATTTACTTTAGATATGGCTCCAATATCATTATTAATTATTTATTGAAAGCCTCCTAGTAAACTCTGAAACAGGACAACGTTGAGCTTTAGTGAAAAAGACGTCTCTCTTTGTTTAGATTGGACTGAAAAGTGAAAAAAGTCACTTTTCTTCCTCCACACCTCTGCAAACTCCTGTGAGGTTCAAACCCAGAACCTTCTAGCTGTGGAGCCACAGCGGGCGCTGACCACCACGCCACCCGAGCATGTGGGAACAATAAGTTTGACTGTGCAAAAACCTGCTGGAAAAACAAACAAAGTCTTTACCATGCAACACACAATGAGACAAAACCAGACTTAGACTTCTTTTAGACCTCTTAATCAATAGAAAATTGATCAGCAGGGTATTGGTGGTGGATAATTGCAATGAGGTTAAATTCAAGTCTTTATAAAAGCCTGATGAGAGCATTTCATCTTTTACAGCTCCACCAAATCTGGGTGTAACGGAGGCGTCTCTTTAAAGCAATGACTGCATTTAGCCCAGAAAACCATGTCGGTGGATATCTGCTGCCTGGGGAGCAGATATCGTGACTTCACCACTTTAAACCAGCAAATACAAAAACTTAATTGTCATTATAGCATTTAAAGTAAGTTAAATATCCAGAATGAATCACTGGTGCTTTTATTTGTATTTATTGTGTCTAACTAATTACTTTTAGTAGGTTTTCTCAATGTAAGACAAATTGTTTACCCCTCAGTTCTAAAGTGGGGAGAATAAGCTGTGTGAAGGCTGTTGTGTGTAGTAACACTCTACACTAGTGTTGAGGTCATTGTGTTTGCTGACATAATTGCCCCACCGGCTCTTAATGGCAGAGGCAGCTAGTTAAAGTCTCCTTCTTGTCCGTTCATACTCAGCTCTCTCCACCTCGCTCTCCTGCTCATTAAAACGTGAATGGGCCACAGATGTGGAGTCGCCCATTAGTTTTTACCTGGAAGGAGCTTTGGGAGAGGTGAAGGTAGGAAGTCAAACATCAGGGCCAGGGCTTTGTTGCCCTGCTGGGGCCACCCAGGCTAAAAATGTCTGAGCTCACACTGCTGGAAGGGGACGCGTTCTTCGGCTGACAGATGTTACCTGCTGCAGGTAGAGAAACAGCGAGCTGCAAATACCCTCAAAGACGGGCTTAAGGGTGTTTTTTTTGTTTTTTTTTTCATGGCACACCAAAATGATTAACGTATACAAATCTGGAGGATCTGCTGGTTCTGTTTTCAAAGTCCCGCATCAATCACTGGCAGACAAACAAATCCCTTCAACCTGGTTTTGCTTACAGGATCAATATGAGCATTGTCTTTAGCTCTTAAAGGGCCAGTTCACCACCAAAATCCAGTGTAAACATGGTGCTTGGTGTCCATCTGTTTGGGTGTTATGTGCCCAGTTTGGGAGATATCAGCTGTAGAGACTCGATGGCACTCGCCTTGTGGTGAACAAAGCTGCTGAAAAATACAGCTGGAATCACTCAAAGAAATCCACAAACCTTGTTGTGAGATGTAAAAAATATTTTTTTTCAGCCGAACTGCAACCATCAACAGTATCGCTGTGCAGAAGGAAGTGTGCATAATGAGAGGCTCATGCTTGTGGCAGCATAACAGGATATAAACATTAATGATATCTACCCTCAGCTGAACTGCAGTGATGCTAAATGCTTTCTTCTGCACAGTGATCCAGTTCGTAGGATTTGTTCCAGCAAAAGATGCTTCCTTCTTTGAGACTGTTTTTTTTTTTTTTTTTTTTTAAATAAAAAGGGTAATCATTTCAGAAATGCAACATTGCTGCAAAGTTTTGTTGTGAAGGTATGTTTCCTGGAACATCTCGGGGTGGTGGAGCAGTGGCGGGGATGCCTTCCAGCCTGCCCTGGGATCCTTGTCCCACAACTTACTGTTTATCTGAAGCCGGCGCCTCAATTATTGCAGTTTTGTCAAAGCCTCTGACTTCAGCTCATTTATGCATAAGCTGTGCCCTGACACACTGCTTTCTGGCATTACTGAGAGGGATCTGCCACTGCTTACCCTAATCCCAAACCATTGAGCCGGGTTCCTGCTGCGGACGGTGTGTTTTAACCCAAATCCAGCCCAGTAGTATTCAGGGTCTCAACCTAACCACTTGTAAAAGGTACTGCCACCACCAGTGCAGAGAGCACATGCACCTGATGTGGAGACTCAGGAGGCGTCTGACAAACGCACATTATACAATACACAAAAGTAGACATTTGAGGAAGCGCCTGTGACCATGTGCAGAAGGAGGTCCATAAAGATATAGTTCCAAGCTTGGTGTGGAAAAACCTAACCCATCTGACACCTCTGGGATCAGTTAAAACCCCAACTGTAAGCCAGGCTTTACTGTCCAACTGAATGTGCATTAATACATGCACCCTGCAACACTCAAGCCTGAAAACCTGAAGAGGAGAGATACTCCAGATTAATGTCCTTGGTGCTGACATATAACTGTAATGTTTCCACAAAACTTTGGTCAAATTTCCACATGCTTTAGGCAAATTTGAGGCCAACATGACAATAAGCCTGCATTAGTCAGAAATGTTGACCCCAAATATGGAAACAATTGACTCCCTAATGAGAAATGGGTCATTCTGCATCACGTTAAATTCATACCGTATATGCAGCTTTATCAAAGATGGACCTAGCATCATCTTTTAACAACCAGGGTCTGGACTGAGCCCCCATACATCAATATGGTAACACAAAGCAGCCACGCCCTAAAGCAGGAGTGCCCCCCTGCTGGCCAAAAAAAAAACTGTTTTAGGCACTTCAGCACTGACTTGACTTTAAAGCCAGAGGCCAAATCTATCTGTTTCAGACTCTCTGAGGGCTAAAATAAAGCTCAGTGTCATTTGGCTCATTGATCTGAGCAGCACGAGGGGGCAGTTTTCAGCTAAAAGAGCTGTGATAGAAGCACTCTGTGCTCTTTGCTGAGCAGGTAAAGAGGCCAATAAGAGAGCAGATTTGAGGTTAAACTTCAATAGGATGACAGTGTTGCTTTGTGTCTGGCAGATCTGTAAATACCCAACTGACTGCTACACACATTAACTGGTCTCCATACCTACAAGCCTGTGAAATGACATTTGTGTGTCTCTAAGCTGGTTTTGTTGTTTTCCTGCACCCCCGCTGGTCAATAATTGGTTAAGGAAGCAAAGTAATTGTTTGATGTCATAATTGGCCTGCTCTCCTATTAACCAGGTCGGACTTTAACTTTTATCTCCAAGCCGACATGTCATCTGTCCATTTACTTACAGACACTAAACTCTCGCTGTTCGGGGTTTAGCCGAATTGATCTCACACAGATGTGATCCGAAAATAACAAGCAAAGTAACTCATCCTGGTTTTGAGTGCTGCATTGACAGATTTCTTTCAGTTCGTCTCAGCTGTGTTTGAACCTCTTTCTTATCTGTAAAGACCCTAAAATAGCTTAGCAGCTCTGTGTCCCAGCTGACATCAGGCCTCATGATAGTGTCAGATCAGCCCGAGGAATGCAACAACAAGCTCTCGGGTTCAGATTGGATGCCTATCAGAGCAGCGCGAGCCCTGACTGGATGCTTATCATAACCATAGCCTGTTGTCAGCCGATGGAATGACCTTTACAGTATCAGCCCCTGGATGCCATCTCGGGGCGAGGCGGCAGCGACGGGACTTTCCCTGATGTTTTTTCACACCTCTCTCACCAGACCCGTAAACCATAAAAAGCATTATTCACAAATGAGAGGAGGACTTTAAGGAAAATGAGCCAAAGTAAGCTAAATTTAAAACGTTATCTCGCGCTGTAATGAATCATCTTGTCTGTGTTGGTTTCGAACCTCTAATACTGGTTGTGCACGAGCGTCAGAGAGCTGAAGGTGGTGAAACAGGCCTGCTTTATACAAGTCAACACTTACAAAAGGTTCATGAGTGCAAATTTTGTGTTAATAGCCATGGCAAATACGTAATTCCTGAAGCAGATTTTCACAATGGGTGGCACACTTCAGAGTCTGTAGAGAGACTTTGCTTTTCACTGATTTTATAAAATAAAAAAGGAACATAACAGAAAACAGTAAAAGTTTGTATAATTTGAGAAAAATAAAGGTGCAATAGTTGCAGATTTTTATCCAGCTGCAAAAGTTCCACTTAATGCAAAGCTGCAGTAATTGTACAGGTGGCAGCGTGCTACCTACAGCGTGCTACCTACAGCGTGCTACCTGCAGCATGCTACCTACAGCGTGCTACCTACAGCGTGCTCCCTACAGCGTGCTCCCTACAGCGTGCTCCCTACAGCGTGCTACCTACAGCGTGCTCCCTACAGCGTGCTCCCTACAGCGTGCTCCCTACAGCGTGCTCCCTACAGCGTGCTACCTGCAGCTGGTGACAACCCGGTTGGTAAAAATGTCATGAATGAAAACAGTTTGTGGTGAATATCCACCCTACCAGTGAGCAGCACACCAGGATATAGCATTTTGCTAAGATATAAGTGCTTGTTCATACTTACAGGGCATGTATGCAAAAAACTACAGTCAGACTAGGTAGTACCCCATTGTGTACTGTACAATACAGCTGAACACAAACAACACTCTCTGAGCTGCTAAAGCTCTGCAACAGTACCCTACATTTATAAACCTATAGGAAAAAATATGCTTACAATTGCAATTATTCTCTTTTATTGTACATAAAATGTTAAAGTGACATGAACACTTTAGTTTCCATAAAGGATCTTACTGTGTACTGTAGTCCTAAATATTTTCCATTAAATATCACAGATGTAGTCTTGAACAAGACTATTGTATGTGTAATAATAATTCTAAATACTTTGAAAAAGCTATAAGCTATACTGTATTTGTAACAACTGGTGGAAATGGAATATGCTTTATATA
>JAVDPK010003063.1:696736-717266 GCA_034780415.1 Cichlasoma orientale | reverse complement strand
TATACACACACATATAGCAATGAAAAACATTAAGCAATTAAGTCCTGTGTATCTGATAAAGCATGGCCACAGCCTTAATGACAGACCTCTGGGGTGCAGCCAATGACTTAAACCTGCATTCTTACTACTGACCAGCAGAGGGCGACACCTGAAGTTGTAAAAGGAAGTCAGATTGTATAGAAGTCTATGGGAAAATGAGTCTTCTTCTCCATAGACCTGTGACCTGATAATACATTTTGCTGATGAATTTATGGTCTCATTTATTAGTTTTAAGTATTATTTAATACAACATGATGTCCATTTTGTAAATTATGGTCTGGTTTAGAGCAAAATAGATGCTAAAGCAGGGTGTGCCTTAGGGCATGGCTACCTCATAATTAATAAGCCACTTCTGTGTGAGTGGGTAGTGCCCTCAGTCTGATTTCCCACTTGTCAAAAACAGTCTTGGAAAAAAAAACCCACTAAGAAATGTAAATTATAATAAACTGATGTGTAAAAAAGTAAATGCATTGATTGTTCAGTTGAAAACTCATTTCAGCATGCTAGATTTTCTAGTTGCCAGTAGAACTACATCAGCTGATCTTATGCCCCGTTACTGTACTTTTAATGTTTCTAGAGAATTGGGAAACCTGGCTCTCTGTAAACTGGTCACCCATACATGGTTATGTGAATGTAGGTGTGGGTGGTGCTGGTTTCTTTGTCACAGCATGTTGGATAACACTGATCCAGCCTACTACCTTCCATTTATTTCTATCAAAATGCTTAGTCTGCTGCCAGAAATGGAGCACAGATATTTTTTTTCCCAGGAAAGCCCCTCTGGATCCCTGGAATTGAGTCTATACTCTAAGTTTTAAACCGATTATGCTACAAAACTAAATATAATTGTTACTTTAAATTGCACGTAAGAGAGAGATGACCTGAGAATTGTAGGGCGTAATTCTGTGGCTGGGACATAAATCTGACCATGAATGCTTTGTGGCTATCCAGGTCAGTCCTCCTGTGGGAAAAGGGAGATGAGAGACTTGGGGTCAATCTAGGCTAAGCCCTGCTGGTGCCAGTGAACCCCCTCTTTCCCCAGACCAAGGTCAAATACTGTTTAAGAAAAAGATTGCATTTTTGTCAACCTGTTTGGAGCAACAGGAAAGGTAATGACAGATCGATCATCTCGGAAACAGTATGACGTGCGTCTCATAAGCTTTATTTCAAAATAAAATCACGCACAAACATGCCAATAGTTTTAGTTCTAACAAAGCGTTTTATTTTTAGAATAAGAAAAGAAGCTCTAAAGGCTTGAATAGAGCTGGTGAGTTTCTGCATCCAAAAAACAAAACAAAGCCAAAGCCTGTGCGATAAAATCATCTTCTACTTTTGCTTCAAAAGGAAAGTCTTAGATGTGTCAAACATGTGTTTTGTTAAAGTATAGTAACAAATGTGACCTTAAATGTAGCCGGTATAGAACACTATTAGTTTTGTGACACTCAGCACAATTTTGAATCTTCTGTAATTCGCCTGCAAGAATCTTTCGTGCCTTCACGGCAACTTTTGGAGCTTTATAACGTTTGGTAAAATTTGTGAAAGGGTGGATTTTAACCACAGTCTTTTCTTGAACCTCTTATCCAACAAGCTTCTTCAGTTCCCTGCGATACCCACAGGCCTGTGACAACCCTAATATCTCAAACACTGCACCTACTGAACCAGCCACTGAGCATCACATATTCCTAATATCATCTACAGCTACATCAGAGGTCCACACAAATGCATGCAACACCCAACAAGACGGAGGGTGTTGAGGAGCAGCCTTGGTATAACTGCACCACTAAAAAATGGGCGATTCAAACTATTTTACCACAATGTTGCATCATGCATAAACTTTTTATGTGATGTGTAAATATTAGAAAGAATTATATAGCTTGGGCTAAATTTGGCGGGAAATATTTGCTGCGACGTGAGCTACAATCGCCAGGTGCATCGCGTCACCTTCATTTTCAGATGTGTAATTCAAAAAGGAGAAACAAAAGTGGGAAAGAAGAAATGAAGAGTATTGGCGTGTGTCAGTCAATTTACAGTCTAGGAAGAGAATTCGGAGTTCGTGCTCCTCTCATAAACTTAAAAAAAAAAACTGCTGCAAGAACGACGGGTCAGCTGAATTAACCCGAGCACGGCTGAGCCAAGTCTGGTCGAACAGACTGGTGGGTTTGGGAGCTCGGCTGAGGCGCGATCCCGCCGCTCTCTGCACCATTTTCCCATTCTCCGGCTTTTCCATGTCGACTTTGCTCTGCAGCTCCGCTCCTGAGGAAAAACAGACGCCCTCTCTGCCGCCACCCTCCCCCTCCTCCGCCTCCACCGGCTTTCTTCTCCTTCCCCCTTTGCCCCTTGGGCTTTTTTTTATGGCAGGGCTTCTAACATATGACCCCTGCCATGCATTAGACTGCATGTAAGCATCCAAACACGACAACATAAAAAAAAGAACAGTGTGTGATAAAGTACGAGAATTTGAATGAACGTATTGTTTTCTTACGTTTTTCTGTGAGGTGAGACCACCCCCCCCCCCCCCCCCAAATCCTCAACAGCTCTCAGCAGCCAAAACTGAATTTTGATTTATCCCCTGCAAACACACTTGTACTGTAATCCAATCAAACAGCAGCCTCAGAGAGTAAGAAATCATCTTTGCCTTGTGGAGATTTTCATCCCGCTCTTTCCTCCTTCGGCCCGTACCGCCTCGTCTGGATGATCGCCTCTGCGGATCATCTGGCTCGCCGCTGCGTTATGTGGAATGACAAGCTGTAATTTGGTGTACACATTTACCTCATTTGCATGAGAAGCATTTGTGCTGCCGTGCTGAACAAATTACTCGGGCGGTTATTCTCAGAATAAATAACGGAGGCTAGATTATGAACGCTGCTGGGAAATGAAGGAGTGGCTCACTACAGCAGCTTTTTGTTAAGCGTTAGCGTCCAGCGTCTCTTTCTCCACAACATCCAGGTGAACGACTGTTTGGCTGGTGCCGCCATTTTGACTCATTGTTCAAACCACTGATAATTTTTTAATGAGAGGGAAAAAAAAGATGTCCAGATAGAGCAAGATCCCCAAAATTATTCTGCAGGGACTCGGCTGATTGTTGGCGTTCAACTTTTACCGATTCAAAGCTGCATATTCTGGTGTGAAGCAAGTCTATTTCATGAATTACTAACTCGTGCCCATTGCTTGTGTTTAACCAGTAGATAAGATAACTAGAGGCCTCTGATGTGATCAGGATCAGTGCCATTATTAGCCGCTGAAAACACGGCGTTTGGTTTTTCATCTCCTCCAGCTGCAGAAATGCAGACAGTAGAAAAGACAAATGAATCGCAAATCTCAAACGCAACTTTTGCATCTGATGTGCTTCAAGTCTGGCAGAATTCTGTTCAAACAAAAGAAGGATCAAAAAATGGAAACTTCTTTAATCGGATATAAAAATGTCTGTGGAGGTTAACTTTATTGTTTTGGATTTTAACAACAACCTGCTGTCTGCAGCCCGTTCCTAACCGAGCTTCGCTCATGCATTTCCCCAGAGCGACAAACAGAGGACCACAAGGTTACCTCTAGACATGAAATCCGTCCTTTATGCCGACACGTTACTGCACCTAAACACACAACATATGACTGAATACCAGCTCCTTCAACCACTGACTGAATTTTCAAAACCTTATGAATGAAATATTTCTATATTTTGCGATCTTCTCTTTTAAAACCAAAGAAAAACTTTATTTTTTAATTAGTATTTTCAGGTTAGACCCCCCTCTATCGGCGTGCACGCCTACAGGACCTCCCACATCAGTTTAAAAACTTGAACGCAGATCTTGAATAATTTCGTCTGCCAGGGGGCATGCACGGAAACACAGCGATATGATAAATGCTTGGCATGTACGTGCATGCGCCTGCTACACTTTCAAATCTAAACTAAACTCTGACCCTGTCAGCTTGTCTAGTTCAGCAATTTTTCTTGAACCGTTCCTCGCATGAGCCACTTTCTCTTTCTTGCACGCCGCGACAGAAAGACTACAATAAGCAAAATAAATCCAGACATAGGATGTTTAAAAGAGGTTTGCGCACGGCGCTGCTGTGAACCAGGACAATAAAAAGTGCGTTTGAAGTATTATACTCGTAATGTCTCCTTGTGTTTTGGTCTGTTTTTTGTCTTTCTGTCCTCTTCTTTTCACTCTTCTCTTTCACCGCAGCAGGTCACCATCCTCAACCTTGGTGCTGGAGGTTTTTTCTCCCACTGTGCCGAAGGTTTGCTCACTGGGAATTAATGGATTGGTTGGGTTTTTATAACGCTGTAGTACCTTTACTGTACAATATAAAGTGACTATTGCTTTCATTTTGCACTACATATATAAAACTGAACTGATAACTAACTACTACTAAAAAAAACCCCCTCAGGTATGCAGATATTACAGCTGATATTCATGTATAAAAAACACCAAATAAATTAGAGACCTGGTAAAGAAAATCTTGAAAGTAATTTTGGGCTGAAATGTATAGAGGGTTACAATTTACACGATATTTACTGTAATTAAACACTGACGTGACTGCACAAAACAGCCAGCCCTTCATTTCTCAGACACACGCTCAAAAACAGGTGTACAGGAAAATTTACAACTAAATTTACACCCACGAAATTCAAGAAGGCATTAGATAAAATATGTATTTTGCTCTTAACGTTGAAGGTTTTACCATTTCCTTATTCATTTAAGTTAAATTGAAAAAGCATTTAATATAATCAAGTATAATTTTGCATCTGACATTTAAATCAACAGCAAGGTGGTGCAGAGCATACCGTTGTTGCCTAAAGCACAACGGCTCTGGGTTCTAACCTTTCTGAAATTCTTGGTTGTGCAGTCGTAGGTGCAGGTTTGAGGTCTGTGAGGCTAAAAAAAAAAAAGCATATAAAAGAATACATTTTGCAACTTAGCCCCGCCACAGGCTGGCAACATGTCCAGAGCACCCCGCTTCTCATCCTATGACAGGACAGGCTCCAGCCCCCCGTGACCTTGAAAAGGATAAGCAGAAGAAATTTGATGGATGGATATTTTACAACTTTTTTAAAATGTCAATTTTTGTACCTTTTAAAGTACAAAATTTTCACTGTTCACTGTAAGGTAAAAATCAGGGTAACAACAACACTAATAATAATGATAAAAGCTAAAGATGCTTCACATAATTTACAAAAAACAAATATTAACAAATATTACATAATAAATAAAGTAGAAAAAAGATGATAAAATAATGCACCTTACTTCCTGAGAGTGTAGATTACTGCTGGGAGAATAATAATCCCAGTATTTCTGAAAAGCTGGCTGGAACACTGCTGTTCATCACCAGCTGGTGAATCACGTGCACAAAGAGCGAAACTCTGGATTTAGTCATATAAAACACTCCTGAAAAAGGTGGACATTTAAGTGACATTGGGAAGGCAGAAAATAAGTCCTCTCGCCAGATTTGTGGCAACTTAACTGCATCCACATCTTTGAAATGTTAGCACACTAGTCAACTATACAACTTTGTACGTTTTAATTAGATTTTTACTCACTGAGCACCTTGACGTTTTCCCGTTTACCTGCCCCCTTTTTCAGTAAATTTATTGAGCTATTTTATTTTGTCATGCTCTATTTTATGAAGCTGTTATACTTTATTGAACTGTTTTGTCACTGTTTACTGTTTTGGCTGCTGTAACACGTGAACTTCCCAACTTTACTGTGATAACGGGTCAGCTGATAATTATTATATTGAGGGATATCTTATCTTCTCTTGTCCGTTCAGCTTCACCAAAAGCCCTCTGCATTATTTCTGATGGTTAAACGTGCTGAAGAACACTATGACAGACAGACGGGCGGGTTTTTGGTCCTTCAATGCAGAAAAGGCCAAAGTTTGCTTTGGATTGTTTGGGTTAGGATTAAATGTAAGTCCCTGTTTCTAAAACATTATTGCACAGATATAACTGTGACTTGTTCAGGATGACTATTCTCTAAATTGGAAATAAATTACAGTGCCAGTTATTTATCACTAATGCTAGGAAATTAAGGAGAAGCAGATCATTGCGTTCAGCCTCTCTCTTCAGTACTGATGAATTTAGAAACCGACCTGCTTTTGGTTTCTCTCTCGTGCTTTTAAACACAACTGGCTTTGATTCCAGAGAGATGATGGATGTGAAAGCTTTAAGCTGCACTGCCACCTCACATCATGTGGTCAATATTTGTTGGGTTGCAGAATCTGTTCGGCCAGATTCGGTCCAGGACCTTTTCTCTGGTCTCTTTATCACCACTTTCTGAGGTAAGCACACATGTGTGCAGACATGAAGGCAAGCGTGCGTTTGCCTTCCTGGATGTGAAAGTGTCTCCTCCCTACAAGCGAGTTGTACATTATATATAGTTTATTTGTAAGGAGGATTACAGCGTCCTGGATCTTATAATCCATTCTCAGTTTAAAACATGCCCCGTCTCTTCCCAAATGCCCGAACTTTGAACCTGTGGGGCTCGGTTCGCATGTGAGATCTAACCATACAGGCCCACCCCCAAAACAAGTCGACTTCCCCCGCCGGGCTGCGGTGGAGATGGGGCGCGTTGTTTTACGGCACGATCTGTCTTGTACGTCTCAGGCCAAATCCTATTTTTATGGCTTGCTTATACATTCCTGCTGAAAATGGTTTACATACCGAGGCAGGGAGCCGTCCTAAATCAGCTGGCAGCTCCATACAGCTGGGACAAGGTGGAAACCTTGTCATCAGCCCGCTCCACCGGCGATTAATGAACCCCAAATTAAGATAATAACATCTCGGTCTGACCTAGGCCAGCGGATTACATCACTTTCACGGAAATTCAATTTCAGCTCTTGTTGCTCTCAGTCACCATCGAGACTGGCAGTATTTACCCACCTTGCTTTTTCTCTGATTTATTTTGAGAGCGGTCCCCGTCCTGTGCCCATTCATGAAACTGGCGGCATGTTTTCTCATTCTTGCAGGGGCCTTCAGCGCAGTTCAAACACTGCTGAGTGAAGGCGAAGAGGATGTATAATAAGCAGAGGAGTTAGAGGGTGATGACTCTGCCATTCAGGCCCCGAGCACAATCTGCACTAGTGTTTCAGGCCAAGGCCCTCGAGTGCAGCCACACAAATCCTCTGTTCCCCACTCTGTTTTAAAACCTTGTTTCATTCATGTTAGCAGCTCATAAATGGCCGCCCACAGTCTCAGCAAAAACAAGCTGGGGCCCTTCAGTGTTATACGATGCAATCTGCTGTGGGGCCCTAATCACCCCTCTGTATTTTTAATAGAGGAGGCTTAGGTTTGATAAGAGGTGATACAGAGGCCAGGAATGTGTTCATTTATTGCAAAAGATATCAGACTGGATGATTTTTCTTTAGTATTTATGACTTATGTTGCTTCTAATCGACATAATCGAGCATATGTTGGTTATTTAGTCTTATTTGGTTTTTAAATTCTGCTAATACCCCCCCCCCCCCCATTATGTACTGCCCCCTTTAAAACATACTACTGTCTGCTGTCATGTGACTCCAGCCTGTCCAGTCTGAAACACTGAAAGATCATGGAGGAAAACTCAAACGCCGAGCTGACCGCACAACTCCAGCGGTTTGTGCCAGATAGAAATGCTGTGTCCACTGATTGGACACATTTTTGGCTTTAATAAAGACAACATAAAAAAAAAGAAGAAAATGTGTTTGACCAAAGGTAATCCACCAATCTGTTAGAACACTTCAACATAATTTTATTACAAAAAAAAAAAAAATCCCAGCTTTAGCTGTTAAGCATATTTACAGCACAAACCTAATTTGTGGGTTTGTGTTATGAGGGCGACAACAAAAAAATGTGCATGTGTGTGTGTCTGTGTGTAATAATAATACTTGTTTATTAATAGAAATTAAGGTAACCTGTTCAATTAATCATGATTTTGAATTATTCGTGATTTTGATTTGAGGTCACATCACCCACATTGTTGATAACACTCTCCAAAACTGGAGTAAAGACTTCTTGGACGGTTTGTTAGTAAAATTAACTGCAGAGTGTTATTTGACAGGACAAACACGGCTGGAAGGTCCAGTTCAGTGACTTTAATTAGCTCCATAAATTAAAAGAATATGGAGTATAGAGACAAAAATCCTCTTTTGTAGGAGGCTGCAAACATATGTAAACTTGCATTGAGCATGGGAGCCTGTGGCAATTGATTGGAGCCAGCCTCAAGTGGCCATTACAGCAACTGCTGTATTGTTCATTGTTATGCAGATGATACCCAGCTTTATCTATCCATAAAACCAGATGACACACCAATTAAACTGCAGGAATGTCTTAAAGACATAAAGGCCTGCATAACCTCTAATTTTCCTACTTTTAAATTAAAATAAAACTGAAGTTCTTGTACTCGGCCCTACAAACCTTAGAAACATGGTGTCTAATAAATGCTTACTCTGGATGGCATTACCTTGGCCTCCAGTAACACTGTGAGGATCTTTGTAGTAATTTTTGACCAGGATATGTGCTTCAATGCACATATGTAGGACTGCTTTCATGCATTTGCAAAATATTTCTAAAATTAGAAACATCCTGTCTCAGAAGAATGTTGAAAAGCTAATTCACGTGTTTGCTACTTCTGGGCTGGAATATTGTAATTGTTTAGTGTCCTAAAGCACTTAGGGAGGCAGAGCCTTCAGCTTTCAGGATCCTCTTCTATGGAACCAGCTCCCAATTTGGATTCGGGCGACAGACACCCTCTCTCTTTTTAAGATTAGGCTTAAAACTTTCCTTTATGATAAAGCTCACAGTTTGGGGCAGATGGCTGCCCCTCCCTGAGTCTGGTTCTCCTGGAGGTTTCTTCCTGTTAAAAGGGAGTTTTTTCCTTCCCACTGTCGCCAAGTGCTTGCTCATAGGGGGTCATTTTGATTGCTGGACTTTTTTCTCTATTATCTTTACCTTACAATATAAAGTACCTTGAGGTGACTGCTGTGATTTGGTGCTATGTAAATAAAATTGAATTGAATGGACTTTTCAGCCCCAAAACTTGCTGCTTGGAAGTTACGCTCACAAGAGATACACCCCCCCCCCCCCCCCAGTTTGACTATAAAGCTAATGGGTAGCAATCTTAAAATGAATACTTCCAAATCAATATGATAGGAGATTTTCAGTCTTATATTGTGGTCAAACATGAAGGTAAGTATTTTTTTTTTACTTCACAATCAAAGGTTGTTTTTTTTTTCAGCATAATTTATGATACCAAATAAATAATAGCATAATGATGGATGTTTTTTAGTAATTAAAGTCCACTCGTGGCATCTGATTTTTTGCTAATTCATGTTTACGGGTTAATGGGTTCATTTAGCGTGAAGGTGATGAAATACATGCCTTCCTTAAAATTTTTGTCTTTAATAAGTTTTTATCTGTACAGGTGATGTATAAGTTTCTCAAGAATGCAAATCTCCTACTGTAATTTAGTTTTTCCCACCACTTTGCAGACATTAAAACTGCAAATTCCATTCACAGAAGAAAAAATGATTATGAATCATTTTGCACTGTTTATGTTTGCTGTAACTTTCCACCCTCCCTTTTACTCCCAGAACTCCTTTCTGCACAGTGACGTACGGAGGAAAAGGAGTTGATTTTTACATTTGCTTCTAGTATTTTTTTCCCCTCCCCGGCTCTATCGCTTCTACATCTTCAACTCACTTCCAGCAGAATTGCCTTTTCTTGTACGTGGGAGCCAAAAAAATAGTTCTTAAAAGTCTTATGAGTGAAAAGGATGTTACCTCATTATAGAAGAGGCCATAAATCTGTCTTGGTTCTCAGCAGCACCAATCCACATCTGGCCATTCACTTCAGCCACTCATGGTTTCTCATTCTCACTGAGCCCCGGATGGGATTTATGGTTTATTCTGCTTGTGTCACATGTTGTTTAGTCCCGCTTCCCTATCAGCCATCTCATGCTAGTACCATCCCTTGCACTGTTTGGGATTTTTGCCAAAGTCTAATGCTGTTTGTATCAAGAAAGACTAAGCCTGTCTCTGTGAAATGTGCTTAAAGTGGCTCTGTAGCTGAATGTGTTAACTGCTTCTGTCCAGGATGATTTCCTCTTGAGATAACTAGGACGCGACCTGCATGACTGTTAACTGGAAAAACAAAGATAAGATTCTTTTGATTCTTAGTGTCTTCACACAACTTGACTTTTATTTTTGAAAAAACTGTTTATATGCAAAATGTATGTCAGAAAACAATAAGTAACTTTCAAATTTTATTTCAGCTAAGGATGTTCATGATGGGGAAAAACCTTTTGATAATGATCAGCATATTCTTTTTAACAGCATTTCTAGTTTGTACAATGACAACTTTTACAATTACATTGTCACACACACCTCGCATCTTAGTGGCTCGGTTTAAACACTAATTACTTTATAATGAAGTGGCGGTGGTGTAATGGTGTGGAGGATCTTTGCTCGGCACACATTTGGCACCAAGTGAGTATCCATTTATGCACGCATTATACCCTCCACGCTCTCCAGACAATTCTGCACCTTTGTGATGTGGTGGAGCAGGAGATTCACATCATACGTGTGCAGCCACCAAATCTGCAGCAACTGTGTGATACTATCATGCCAATATGGACCAAAATTTTTCCAGCTCTTTGTTGAATCTATACTACAAAGAAATTAAGACATTTGTGGAAGTAAAAGGATGTCCAATGCAGTACTACTAAGGTTTTACCCTCTGAAATCTGAAGAGACCTGCATGGTTCTACACAGCAGACTCTTTGCAGACAGTTACCTTTATAGTGGAGCTGTGTACTGTCACCAGAAAAATGTGGGCTTTTGTTTGGCTTGTTTTTGGTCCTTTAGCTTAGCCCCTGCCATGGGGAACACAGACGTGATATCAGCAAAGTGATTCTTATGCTGCTTTATTGATATTTAAATTGTTTTTTGCACCTTTCCTCTTCCTGGCAAACTCTGCTGTCTCTTCACGTTATGTTCAAGCAAACTTTTCATCAATGCAAAAGTGGCATAAGCAAAAGCCTTCACTCTGCATGCTCACGTAGCTATGCAAACGGGCATAAATGTAGTCCTTACAATAGGGAATCAAACTATGTGATTTTTAGTGTCCGTGGTGAGTTTCCTGCACTGGTGTTCCTCTAGAAACTTATTAACCGGCAGTGATCAGCTTGGTTAGCGACAGATACGATGTAGACTAGCAACTGATGTAAATAGCTGTGAATAGCTTCTCCCTTCATTTTGTCCTCACAAACCCCCAAAGGCATACTGTATCCTTCGGTTTCAAAGCCATGGTAAATGGCTTTGGTATCTTGTTTCTATTTAATGAATCGTACAATTAGATCATATGATGGACAAAAACAAGGTAGTGTTTTTTTTGCTCCAGATTATGAAAAAAAAAAACTGCATTCAGAGAAAGGATTACAGCCCAAACATGAATGAGTGGCATGTTGATGATAAACATGGATTTCTGTGAAACTGATCAATTCAAACTAACTGGGGGTATAATTATGTAACAAAGGTGGTAAGACGTTACATAATGTTACCCACTTTCTAGCATCAAAGATGGTGTGACTTGGTGAAGTATTTTTATAAAACAGTCTGACAGTCACGCTTTCTTTATGGAGTGATGTGCCAGGTGACCGGGCAGCATCTGAAATTCTCTCTTAAGCAACTTTGAAAATACCTCCAACAGGAAACTTTGTATGCTAAAGGTACACTTCAGCGCATCCATCCATCCATCCATCATCCATCCATCATCCATCCATTCATCCATCCATCCATCATCCATCCTCCATCCATCATCCATCCAGCTTCTTCTGCTTATCCAGTTCAGGGTTGCAGGTGGGGGAATGTACAAGACATTCTCTTAAGACAAAAACATTAGATGTTTTTGCCAGTATCCAAAACACAGTAGAGGAAGTGATGCTGCAATAGAGCAACAAAGTCTGCAGAGTTAGATGATTTGGGTGGATGTATGAGTAATCAGATTAGCCGATTGCGGCCAGTCTTCCGTTTCCCACCAATAGTCTGAGTGGGGTTTTTTAAAACTTTGATCACAATCCTTTCCTGACCTACTGGGATCATCATAACAAAGATCTTGCTGTACCAAAACCCCCAAACAGGTGGCACTTGTTAATGTTTGCCACCATAAACTGTTAAAGGGGTGTTGAAGAAGCAGATCTTGATGCAGGAGTATGTGCAAAAAAAACAAAAAAGGCAAAGATTTTTAATTGAACAAAGTGGGGATTCAACCAAAGAAAAGAAACTAAAATAAAATTGTAAGATGCCAACCTTCTCTCAGTCCTGGCACTTAGGCCTTCCCAACCTCACCTGCATGGACTAACAACGGGCTAACAAAACCTTCACATATGGGTGCATATTCTGTGCATCTATATGTGGCTCCATGGTGTAATGATTACACGTTTGCCTAAGAAGTGATACATTACACTGATAACATGTGGGAACTAGGCACAGTGAAAGGGTCCAAACTGCTTAACCTTAACCAAAATGTTCCTGTAACCCCAACCCAAGTCATACAAGCGCTTAAACCTTAATAACAGAGCTGTCATCAGTTTTCCAGCAGCAATATGTATAAGTTTCAGGAGGTGTAGACAAACGATGTCCTGCTATTAGGGGCACTGCATGACAAAATACTTCTTTGTGTTGTTCTGGATGGCACAAAGGAGCATTTTTGACTTATCTGGTTTTCGACAATGTAAAATATTTTGCAAGTAGGAGTAAAAATTGTTAAATGGGACAAAAATTTGTTAAATTTGAACCTGACATACACAGAAACACATTAATAAATACTTATTTTGTTGAGAGTTTTCTGCAAACACAGTTTACTCTCACCCATCATAAAATTTCTTAAAAAAAAAAAAACTTTGTAAAATCAAAGATGGCACAAACCACAGTGTGTGTATTTCTCCTGGTTTTGTTCGGTATTTGTGTGGCTTTTTACCCTTTTCCTCTTTCACTACTTCATAACCGAATGTAGATTAGCCTTCTGGGCAGACAGGCATCCACTCCCTTCTCCCACGGTCTCTCACAGCCAATAGATCAGTGTAAAAGCAAACCTGTGACATCGGGTCATGATATACTGTGACTCAACTTTAAGTGTGTGTACAGGTCGGAATCTCTCTGTACGTGTAGACAGAAGCACTGAGGCCGCAGGCTAACACGCAACGCCAGACGCTTCCAATTACATCTCTGTATCTGTCAGGGAGCCTCCGAGCTTTGCCCTTTATGAGCACACTGTGGCCTGGATGGCAGTCTTACATATGTCTGCTTGCAGCCCACGGCAGCTTTTTTGAGTGTCCAACAGCTGACTTTGTCTCAGCTTCTATTTTCAAATACTTCAAAAATATTAATCTAAGTGGATATAGGCACTGTGCATTCAATAAAACGAATGAGTTGCAAGCATGTTGTATTGGTTTCTCTAGTCTGTGTGTTACTTCAGTCCAAACTTGCACAGCGTAGCGCTGAAATAAATTAATCTATAACTCCAATTTTGGTGTCAAGTTAAAAGATTGAGCACTTAAGGCCACAGCAACCACTGAGGACACTGAGGTCATGTCCTCAGAACTGACTCCGGGTATTTTGGGTTTGCTATGACCTGAGAATGAACTCTTCTCTGCTGACTTTCTGAAAACCTAATTAAACAGTTTTTAGCATTGTAGGTTTTATTTGAACAAGATTTAATACGTGAAATGTGTAAAATTACAGTACTGTGAAAAAGTCCACCTTTTATCCCTGCGTATTTTGCTAGGAAAATGGGAAATGGGTGCAGCAATTCAATGAAGCATGTGAAAACATACATGGAAATACAGTATATGAGGCAACAACAGAGTTTGTACAATTCTAATGAGCTCACAAGTCAATATCAGGTATGACCACCGTCATTCTTCAACACAGCCTGAACTCTCTTATCCAGCTTCCTTCTAATTTCTTTAAGCAGTCTTCAGGAATAGTTCTCCAGACTTCTTGAAGGACATTCAAAGCTCTTCTTTGGACGTTGGCTGCCTTTGGTTCTGTTCTCGGTCAAGATGATCCCACACTGCTTCAGTAAACTCTAGGAAGGCCAATCCATGACTAATAGCGCTCCATTGCGTGTTCTTCTATCCAGGTAGGTTTTTACTGCATTGGCAGTGTGTTTGAGATCGTTGTCTGAAAATGTTTTTCAGTTGGATTATATAGTGGAACAAAATCTCACGGTAGTTTTCTGCATTCATAAGTCCATAAATTTTGGAAAGATCCCCAACACCACCCAGCACCAATCCATGGCAGAGCCTCCACCATGTTTAACAGATGGCTGTAGACACTCACTGTTGTACCTCTCTCCTGACCTCCTCTCAGGTCCTGTGTCAGGGCTTTGCTGGGTTTTTTCCTATTTCGTAAGGACTTTCAGATGCTGTTCATCTGCTGTAGATAGTTTTTAGGCTTGACACCTCTTTAGTCCTCCACTTGTCCAGCAGTATGTCCAAGGACACTGCACATTATGTCAAGAGATGCAAAGTTTTCAGCGCTTTGGGAATCGTTTATATTTTTCATAGATTCGACAAAAAAGGAAAATTGGAATGGAACAAATGAAGGGATGCTAGTAACAAGATACAATTTAAAATTGTTTCTTTGCTAAGTGGTCTGTTAAGTACAGCCCGAACATTGGTTCATCCCTTTTCATGCTTGAATGATTCATAGGTCAGTGTTAAGAGGCTTAACAAAACAAAACAAAAAAATATTCCTGTGAAAATAGATACAAGGACTGGATTAGAAATGAGTGAAAACGCAGCCAATGTGCAAAGAAAAACTTTAAGATATCTTCAGAAAGCCTGGAGAACTATTGTTCAAAACCACTTGGAAACGTCTGGCACCCTGGAAGCAAACTAAATTAGCACAAAAACGAAGGTTGTGTTTGGTTGATTATTTTTTTTGTTATAACAATGCTTCTTGCCAATAAATCTTTATACTGTTGGAAAGCCTTTTTATTTCCCATTAAATGGTGCTACATTTGTAAGATAAATGCATTCATGGGTTGAGCAGCAGAGTTGAGTATGTGGGTGAAAAACTTGGCAAATCCTGTCTTCCAATGCCAAACAGCTTATCCACGTGAACAGGTAAGTGGTTTAATCTCAGTAGCTCTGTCTCCTCTAAACCTTTATCTCCTGACTTCGCTCTTCCAAAACGATTCTTATCTGCACAGCAGCAGGCATCTAAACACAGAGTGCAGACAAGTCCAGAATCATTATTTCCACAGTAGTACTCACAATAGTGAGGAGCCAAGCTGGAACACTGCATGCAATACAACAATCTGGGTTCGAATGGGGAAAAATTTCCATCTTAAGTAGGTCAATCGAAATGAGCCCAACTGCAATCAGGTGTGTAATCAGCAATGCTTCGCAGGTATGTTGCTAAAGGAATGGGAAGTCAGGTGAGCTCCACCCTGAAACAAACAAACACACACACACACAAAACCCTATTTCCAAAGATGTTGGGATGTTACTGTGTACAGTTGTAGCCAAAGGTTTTGAGAATGACTTCAGCGCTTCAGTGTTTTTAGATCTTTTGTCAAGTGTTTCTATGGTATACTGTAGATTCGTAGATTCAACTCATTGTCATTGTGCACACAAGGCACACGACGAAATGATTGTTCCAGATCACTCATCCAGAGATGAGCATCTGCGGTCATGCAGCCAGAGACCGGCGTCACCGTTAGGTGGTGTGGTTTAAGTGTCTTGCTCAAGGACACAACGCAGCGCAGGGACAAGGGCTCGAACCGGCAGCCTACCCACTGCGCCACTCCCACTCATTTATAATGAGTATAATGACAAGCATTTCATAAGTTTCAAAGGCTTTTATTGACAAGTAGATTATGTTTATGCAAAGTGTCAATATTTGCAGTGTTGGCACTTCTTTTTCAAGACCTTTGCAATTCACTCTGCTGTCAGTCAACCTCTGGGACAAATCCTGACTTATAGCAGCCCATTCTTGCATAATCAATGCTTGGATTTTGTCAGAATTTCTGGGGTTTTTTTGTCAATCCGCCTCTTGAGGATTGACCACAAGTTCTCGATGTGATTAAGGTCTGGGGAGTGTCCTGGCCATGGACCCAAATTTTCAATGTTTTGTTCTCTAAACCACTTAAGTTATCACTTTTTGCCTTATGGCACGATTCTCTATCACGCTGGAAAGCCATTGTTCTTCAGACTGTTCATGGACGGTTGGGAGAAGTTGCTGTTGGAGGATGTTTTGCTACCATTCGTTAATCATGGCTGTGTTCTTAGGCAAAATCGTGAGTAAGCCCACTCTCTTGGATGAGAAGCAACCCTACACATGAATAATCTCAGGGTGCTTTACTGTTTGCATAACACAGGAATGATCATAGCGCTCACCTTTTCTTTTCCAGACAATCATTTTTCCAGATGCCCCAAACAATCGGAAAGGGGCTTCATCAGAGAAAATGACCCCAGTCCTCAGCAGTACAAGCCCTGTACCTTTTGCAGAATATCAGTCTGTCCTTGATGTTTTTCCTGGAGAGAAGTGGCTTCTTTGCTGCCCTTCTTGACACCAGGCCATCCTCCGAAAGTCTTCACCTTACTGAGCGTGCAGATGCATTTACACCTGCCTGCTGCCTTTCCTGAGCAAGCTCAGCACTGCCCCAATCCTGCAGCACTTGCTGGACATTCTTGGGCACTCTGAAGCCTTCTTCACAATAATTGAACCTTGAACTTCTTGATGATCCGATATATGGTTGATTTAGGTGCAACGATGATTGCATGTGTTTCCTTGCAGGTAACCATGGTAAAAAAACAAAAACAAAAAACAAACACACTCTTTTCCAATCTGCTATTCAAACTCAATCAGCATGACTGATGCATGGCATCTCCAGCCTTGTCCCCGTCAGCGCTCTCACTTGCGTTAACAAGAGTATCACTGAAATGATGTAAGCAGGTACTTTTATGGCAGGGCTGAAATGTAGTGGAAATGGGTTTTTAAGATTTAGTTCATTTTCAAGAATTTGCAGTTCATCTGATCACGTTTCATAAGATTCTGAAGCAACTGAAGCAGCAGACTGTAGAACACAACAATATTTTATTATTTAAATGATTTAAACCCAATATTACATTGAAAATATTTATAAATGCAGACATTTCAAGTGTTGAAACTGAGAAAACTTAAAAAATTAATGCAAATTTTAAATGTCATCTTAGTGCATATGTTTTAAAAAAAACTTCTAGTTGTCTTTGTGATTCAGTGATTTGTTAATCACTGCACTCTGTTTTTATTCACTTTTCACACAGATTCCAACCTTTCTGAAAATCGCCTGTGGTTTATCCGGCCCCCCATCCATTTTCCTGACCACTTATCCAGCTTAGGTTCATGCGGGGCTGGAGCCTCTCCCATCTGCCAGTCCATCACAGGGCTACCTGTGATTTACATCCTACAAAAAACACATTTGTACTCTTGCTTAAAAGCACCAAACATCTTAAACTGATGCTTTAAATTTTAAAACTGTGACCTTTGTAGAGGTCATCCCTATGTTTGATTATTTTCTCCGTGGAATGGGCTTTAACCTTATCTTTCACCTACTGCGTTTCATTTTATGCCAGTATTCTCATCATTTGTTTTCCTCGTTGCCACTGTAGATTAAAAAAAGCACAAAATTGAACACAAAGACTCTTTATTAACGCTTCAGTTCTTCAATAAAGTTATTTTAACTGTAAACCTTGTTTTTTTCAAAGCTGCAGACTGGACCTTTATGACACTTTAAAGCTTCTTTTCATAGAAATGTGCAGCAAGATGATTTACCAACGTTATTATTCTGTTCTCATGATTTTAGCAATATTAATTGGCTCAAGATTAGACAGGGATTTTTTTTTTTTGAAGAGAGAATGAGATTACAGTACAGAGACAGGAAACATAGTAGAGATAAGGGGATGCCACATGGCTTGCGTCCCAGTTCTTCGAGAGGTTTCATAATTAAAAGAAGTGTTTACGATTGGGGTGAACAGTGTCACTGGTTTAAATTGGACCAGTTGGGGCAGAGTGGGGGTAGTGGGATGTGCAGACGCTCCAAACTGTTTTCGTTGGAAACATTTTGTGAGGTATGTTTCAGTCCAGACTAATTCCAGCTGTGATGTTTGTTGCAGAGTGAAGAACATCCAGCAGAAGTCTGATAGCGTGTAAAATGCTACTCTGTGTGCTGGAAAATGGGCGTGCAATGCAATGCAATGATAAGAAGGGGTCCTTACCAACTTACCAAAATCTTTTTTTTTTCTACAGCATATCTACTGTTTCTGGTAAACTCACACAATGTTGAACAATGACTCCAAGTAAAATGATTTGGAACATCTTCCTCAAGTCTTAATTGTTCAAAAGATGTTTCTTCCCTTTCCCAATCAGGATACAACTGGCTCATAGAAAACTGTGGTCTCCAGGTGGAGCCATGCTAAACATTATTGCATGTCTAATAGTTTATACATTATTTGGAGGCCATGGGAATGAGGGGTTTACTGTAGTTTATTTAAACGATATATTTAGCTCAGATTTTCTTTCATGAGGATACGACAGGTGAGATTTTTAGTTTTCCATCAAGCCGACATTGTTGTTTTGCGGTGTGCTTTCTAGCATCACCACAGACTTCTGTTGGTGAATCTGCAAAACATGCGTGGAGCCCCTTTATTTCACTGCATGCTCCTAAATAGGAATTAGCTTTACCCGCATTGTACAAGGAGCAGCGCCTCCAGTTCAAATGGCCCACACTCATCCTGTCAGCTGCACAGCTCTGCGACATCAGCTGAGCCTCGGGCTGCTGTGACGTGCTGCAGCTTCAAAGCCGCTGCTCGTCTGGCTCACGCCAAAACCAGTTACAGTGGTGGAGAGCAGACCACCGCCACACAAAGGAAGCTTTGCTTTAATGTTATCAGAGACTGATCCACGTCTGTACAGCGCTGTAATGATGCTGTATTTCCCTGCCTGGCTGACAATGGCCTTATGGCTTTTATAAGCGGGCCCTAATACAACTATACACCATTAGAGAACCACTTTTATTACGTTTCCAGCTCTGGAGAAGCCCATTCATCTCCAGTGAGATGGATTGCTCTTGTTTTTTGTGATCATCAAGATGAATGTGTTTTTGTTTCCCCTTGGCGTTGATGGGGGGTAGATGGTGCCTGCTGAGCATCTCTGCAGAATCAGAAAAGCATAAAACACAGATTATCTTTTGATATATTTGTTAAAGAAATTGCAATAAAAAACATTTTACTGCATTTACCTCGAGGAGCATCTTTTTCCCATTTCAGATGGATGCAAATTTTGCATCGTTTCAGCTGCAGTTTGTTTATTTTGTTAAAGATTTCAGAAGAAATTTTATCTGGCACCTTTATGTTGCTCCTGATGCAACCTTATGCATTTCATGTATATTATGAGAGCTGTTTTTATGCTTGTGTTTATTTAAGCACCGCATAGATGAACTCCTAATTTCATTGTATTGCCAAGTACAATGACGATAAAGGCTTTCTTTCTTCTGATTCCGCAGTGTCCTGAACCATATCAAGTGACCTTATGCAAACTTAAGATTGTGGCCATTATATGCCAGTTAAATATGTGATATGAACCTATTCTTAAGACACTGCATAATTACGTTATCAGCTGGAGCAAAAGGATAGAGTGAAATATGAAATAAAAAGTAAAAAAAAAGAAAAGTTATGACATTGATGCTATATTAATATAATTTGCATCGTTTGGTATGTCTTTGTTCTTTAACCTGATATATTTGGTGTTGCTACCGTCTTTTTGAGCCACATATAAATGGAAAAAAAGTTATTTCTCCTGCATAATTTGCAATCTGGGACTCTGATTAATTATAGCAGCCACAAATAACTATGACAAAGACAACACATCCTCTTCCTCAGTCCCTGCTTTGATAGTGAAAGTGTTTCCAGTCTGTTTAACGCTCCCTCGGACATCTGAGGACACGCTGACAGTTATGGCATTCGGTTCTTTATCCGCAGCAGTAAGTAACAGGTCCGTCTGCGTCGACCATAAACTCTTTATCAAGACCAAAGCAGTCGGTTTGGACATTCCTCTGCTCCGTCTAGCTGTGTTTTGTTTATTTGAAACAGAGTTGTAAAATATGTTCCAAACCGACCTGGTGCGGGTCAGACTGCTGCAGAGGCTTTGATGAGCAACTGTAACTGCAGACTGCTCCTATACAGCCCCCCAATCCCCAGCTATGGACCCTCTGAACAAGCCAGAACCCCAAATCTAAATGGGGGGCTTTGATGTGGCTGGATGGTGCCTGTTGTTATTGTTTGTATCAGGGCTTATCACCACTAGACCCCCCCGTCCCCCCGCCGCCTCCACCACCTTCCATGAATCACGAACGTTGTGAAAGATTGGAGCATCATGTAATTGTTCATGTTGACTCATTTAGTAAAAATACTGAATTTTGTTTGAAGCCAAATCTGATCTTCATCTCCTCTCCTCTCCTCTCCTCTCCTCTCCTCGC
>JAVDPK010003063.1:664258-680288 GCA_034780415.1 Cichlasoma orientale | reverse complement strand
CACACACACACACACACACACACACACACACACACACACACACACACACACACACACACACACACACACAGACAGCTGCTCTGGATAGTTTAAACTCCTGCAGACTGGGAAAGGTAATTCTGGTGAGCCGTAACACACATTCACTCTCAGATCTCTGGAAGCACTGGAGTCATATGGGACGTAACAACACGTGTAACCAAAGCTTGGATTTAGCTTGAATTGCTACTTTTGATTTGTATTACATTAATAAATAAAATGACTATAAGCATGAAAATAATGACAAAGGTGCCACCTAACACTCTCAGAGGGCTCTGAGACTGCCACGATCAAAATGTGAAAATTTGTTAGAAATCTGCACAATAATCAATCACTGCACTATGATACACTGTACATAACCTTCATCAAGTATATATATATATACACACACACACACACACACACACACACACACACACTAACCCATTCCTTCATATGAATGGGTGAGTGTGTCCAAACGAAATGGTGATCAGTCTTCTGCAGATGGTAATCCACAAAAAAAAAAAAAATCTGCCATAAATTAAGCAGAAATTATAGATCTGTGCCAATCATTTTCTAATTCTGTCCATTAATAATAACAGGGAAATTTACTTTTTGATGGCTAATTTCATTAAAACCAAGTCAAACCAAATAAAGTAACTGACCTTCTGGGACCAAACGAGACCCTAAGTTTGCTGTCAGACACGCCAGAAGAGAGAGAGAGAAAAGACATCTACACAAGAGTTATAGATCTTATTCACTTCTTCAATGAACCTTGAGATGCACTTAAAGGTTGTTTGCAGCAGCTATATATCAAGGCTAACAACAGTGTAGATCCTCTTCAGTGGAACATGGCATGAGTTTGACTCCCACTACTGCCCACTAGTGGAAGACAGATTTGGTATAAGTAAAAAAAGAAGGCCCAATGAGGCTTCAGTATATTCAGCACTGCTGTTTAAGCTCGTGGGCCTCGGAACTATTACAGTGGCATTCAGGCTTGCTGCTAATTTTAATTAAAAATATACAAAAGGAATTTCACCGTCAGCAAGTATGATTTGGAGCCAGTAAAAGTTTAGCAAGCATTAATGACAATAATATTAACAAATTTAGAATAAAACTCGTTTTAAGATGAAATCATTTATTTGCAATTAAGCAGAAACAAAACAGCTAGAAAAGAAAGTGGCTGTAAGTGAAATATCCACCGAGTGTTAAAGCTCCCCTCCAATCTGACTGACAAGGCTCAGTAATCAAAGATTTGGTTAACCTTACCTCCCTTTCATTGAACTCTCCTCTGCAGCTACACCTCCCACCTCTCTCTCCTCTGTCATCTGTCTGTGTCACAGGCAAATGCAGGCGTCCACGTGTGTGCACGCCGTGCGGCCGCACTTACAGCATCAATTCAAACAAACTGAAAACGTTTTAAGTTGCATTAAATGATCACGTTTGTAAAATCGACCTACCAGCCTCAGGATTAATGTTGAATGTACGCTTTCTTTTTTCTTTAAATGCCCACTTATAGAATGTCTCTGATATCACGGCCACCTGTTATAATAACCTGTTGCACGATTAGATGTCTTTAAAACTCATGAATCTGTTATTAACCGCCCTCCCGTGAATCATAGTCTGAATAAGATCTGAAAGCAGCCCACCGACATCAATTAGCCCGGCCGTTGATTTAGCTCACTGCTGCTTTGGCTCTGAGTGGTCAGGGAGGGGGTCAGGGTGGCTGATCAGGTGCAAAAAGTTACTTAAAGACTGCAGACTGCTGAAAGAGTTTAATGTCAGATCATTTTTATTTTCAAATTATTTTTTTATTCGTGTTACTTAAAGTTTTTTGTTAGTCATTGCCCTACAATTAATACTTTTATTTATTTATTTTTCAGTCTGTGTGTGTGTCCGTAGACTGTAGTACAAACTGTAAACATAATGCTGTCCTGTATCTCTTAATATATGAGCGATATGGTCCACAGACAAAAACACTCACAGCCTTCTTTTATGTTGCTTTTTGGTGAAAATCACAGATTTCCCTGATGTACTCGCTTACTTTGAAAAGGTCTAAAATCTACCCTGAGAAGGATAAGCGGAAGAAAATGGATGGATGGATATTTTGAACAGAAGGTGTCTTTCTGTGTGAGTGTCAATTCCGTGCAGAGGAACTGTTGGAGCGCGTTGGAGTTTAAATGGTCTTGGAGTGTTTAAAACACTGTGAAAACTACCACACACACACACACACACACACACACACACACACAGCCCTCTGATTTTAATGGACACTGGGACATTGAGATAATTCTTGCCCTGCGAGCCACGTTGCCCCCTGTTACCCACCTCCCCTACGCACACTCTGAGACACACACGCTTGCCGCATCATCACCAGCCTCTACCTATCCGTCTCTCCCTATCAGCTGCTCCCTGCTGCCGTTGTTTTGAGAGGTCAGAGCTGTTTGTTTGCTCGGAGGCCCATCGTCTGATAGCATGTCGGATTACGCCTCCCCCTCCTGCCTCATCTTAACCTTAGCTGTTATCAGCCGACTCCCCGGGCAACTCCAACCTTGTCTTTTAAAAGGAACACTTCCCCAGGAAATTATAGAGAGACCTGGGCAGATAGACTAGGTCTCTATCTCTCACGGTAGAAACTCCAGGACAGACTGGATGACACTCAGCAGCTTAAGGCCGGTTCCAGTTTGTCCAGGTTCAAATCCATCTCATGACCTCTGATTGCCGTCGCAGATTAAGCATAACTGAAGATTATCCGTAGCCTCAGTTTTTAGTAGATAACTTAACAAGTGGGCTGTCCAACCCCATAGGTTGCTTGGGCAGACAGGTTACTACAAGCCGTACCTACATTTAGTTGTGACAGCAGCCTCTGCTGGAACTAGAAAAGGAAGATGTAAGAAGTCCAACTCTTCAGGCCACAAGATCTGTTTTAGAAGTGAGCAGACAGTAGGATCAGGTACTGCATTATTTGGTGGCCAGAGCTGCAATAATGTTGGTGAACTCTGAAGCATCAACGGCTTAAAATGTGTTGTATCAAACACTTTTGTCCGACTACCTACGAAAACATTGTGCTCTCGGGGAAACCGCTGAACACAAATGGGTCACGCTGTCTGCACGGCCTCTTCAGAGCACCGTGGAGAACGCTGTACCTGCTAAATACTAGATTGACAACTTTAGAACTGAAAGCATCTTAGTTTTATGTTTAAATTAGGAGTACAAGAGCTGCAGACTCCAACGTGTGACAAACAAGTGCCGGCGCAATAACAATATTTCAGCGTGTTCCCCATATAAATTTTAGAAATCCAATGTTCCAAGAGTTTTGTATAGTATAAGAAAAGAGCCCTCACAATGTAAAAGAAAATCATAAAGCTTGTGGTTAATATTGGAACCAGTGCATGCTAAAATAAAACTCATTTTCTTCAGTTTTGTCAGAGCTGTGCTCATTTATTCAATATTTCGTAACATAAAGAATGACTCTCTGACATAAAGCCCCTTCAGGGGTTCAGAAACCTCTCACACACAACTTCACAGAGTCATCCCGACTGGATGTGCAGCCATCCGTGTGGCCTGAAGAGAAAAAGAAAAAAAACTGTGATAAAATTACTCCCCCAACACTGGATCAAACCCTGCCGAGAGGGGAGCACCTGATTAGGGAACACTGAGGAAATGAGAGAAGCAAAGAGGTCCATTTTCTCCAGGAAAGGGAAGGAAAAGCTTGGAAGAAAGAATGGGAGGGGAGGAACAGAGGGGAGTTGTAAGTGGGATAAGTTGTCTACATATGTGTGTGTAGGGGGAAGTATAGGGTGTGCGGGGTTAAAGTCACAGATTTTAAATCAGTTCTTTGGCCTTTAACGGGCGCAACAGAAGCCCAGTATGAGAGAGCAGAACAAAGAGGGCAGCACTGCCCTCGACCAATTAACATTCCTGCAGCCTTTATGAGCCGCCTGGACCCGCCCCTTCACTCACACCTCATAAAAGTCACAAACATCAATTCTTGCAAACCATAACTGTCATTATAATCCCATTAAAAACAAACCACTGAGCAATTTACAGTGAACACCAGGGCCACGTTTGCCAGGAGTGGGGAAGGATCGCCTCTGCTGGAACACAAACGGGACAAAACAAGTGGGAAAGTTTATTGGGAGTAATTTGACAAAATATGACATGATAGGGACTCCATAACTGAACAACAGCAAAGGGGGCTAAATCTCTACTCCTTCCACCTCCTTTAATGGGTCTTGGCAAACACCGAGGTGACCACACAGTGCACATGTTGTCATTTCAAACTGAATCAATCAATCCTGGACCACTACAGAGTAAGAAAAGGACCAAAACAAGCTGCTAAATACATGCTAAAATGTCGTATGATGCATTTTCAGTCCAGCGTCCACTCTGTTTTACTGCCGTCGTTGTTTAGCTCTGTTTACTGACTTTTGAGAGAAATCAAAATGCCCCCAGTTTGTTCTGCGAAGTAAAAACCAAAACAACATGCTGAAAAAGACTAAAATGCTTGGTAATGATTTCAGACCCTGAAAATGAAGCTTTCTAAAATACAGAGCAGCTACACGTTTGCTTCACCGTGCACAGAAAGCAAATAATGGCACAGATCTGACCAGGTGATTTGGCCATAAAGCCCTTAAATGGATAACCGAAGAAACAAGAGATGTTTTTAAAGCCTGCAGAGCAGGCTTAAAGAGACTAAAAGGCTCTCAGGATGAATGAAACACCTGTTAATGCTCAGCCCAAGGCAAAGACAGCTTACATTTAAGACAAAATGCTGACTTATGTCAGCTATGACTCTGCAAAAGCCCATTTCCACCAATAGAAAGATACTATGATGTGATACTACACAGCTGAACCTGAATTTAAGCAGTAAACAATATACTTTTGTGAAACTTGAAACATGTTTAGTTTTTGGGACTGTCCGACATGTCCACAGTGGTGAACGACATCATTTAAAGAAAACTGCATCAGAACGGATTATGAACATCGAGGAGGTAATTGCAATATTTACAGCAGTTTTCTTTTACCAGAAAAAATTGGAGGTTTATCGAGGTGAAGGTCTGCTGCAACCCAAGCACTTCCAATACTGAAAGGTTTATCATCCTTAGCTGTTGAACTGCATTTTTTAAGCTTCCCATCTTAATCGCCTCCTTTTCAGACTTCCACAACTTTGTGGCGGTAAAACAAGAAAAGGTTTATTAACTACACTGAAATATCTTATGTTATGTAGAGTTTTAACGATATATTTCTCCTCCTGTGAACAGAGGTGACACAGCTAGTAAGGTGAAACATGACTGGGGGATGCTGTAGTCAGTGTGATCCTGTATGACCCACTTTGACCTCAGCCTTTAAAACCTGTTGAGCTCTTTGTAAAGAGTTTGGCTCCCTCTAGTGGCCGTGTTTATTAAAGTTGCCGGTGTTCCCTCGCGCTAACAGTTCATCATCCTTGGCTGGAAATGATGTTGTGCTTTTTTCCTCAAGGAAGAAAATAAAATGTTCACATATTCAAAGAATATTTCATGAATGCCAGCCAATAAATCAAACTGATCAAAGCTGTAAATTTGATATTTAGAGATTATTGTATCTGTATTTGTTGGAGTTTCCTGTACAGAGTGCAAGATTATATTTAAATTAATCATAAATGTGATTCACTGAGGTGTGCAGCACGTCTAACGCTGCGCCTCAGGTGGCTGTGATGATTGCTGTTAGCAGTGATCATTTATTTGGAATTAGAGATGTCACCGAGTCCTCATCCTGCACCCTTACAGCCGAGATCCACATATTCGTGGTCCTAAATAATACGGGTATTTTAGTGAAACAGAGCAGAGCTTAACTGTCAGAGGGAAGAGGACGGTTATTAATTAAGTTAGCCAATTAATTAATTAAACTTTTTTTTTTTTACAGTGAATTGATGGCTCAGTGGTGTTTCAGGATTTTATTCATATTTCTACTCACAGATTGATCCATCATGGAAACATTAATAAATCCTGCAGTGTTACATGGCATACAGAAGAAACAAACTGTAATGTGTGCAGTTACGAACGTGGCACAATGATTACAGGCCTAGATGTGCACAGATGAATTTAAGATGTGAAAATAAAGACAGTCTAACATTTCGACACAAGATCAGTGACAGCCATCTAGTATGTAAACTATTTTCTGAGGTCTTTCTATGTCTTCCTTCTCAGGGTAATATTCAGAGAATTAACTGCATTCGAACCCCATTTCAGTTATTCTTATTGGTGATGAATGAAAAAATAAAATCTATTTTTTGTACTCTATTTCTTTGTAGTTATTTACAGACACATTTCATTCGGTGATGTGAGCACTTCTCTTTCTCAAAGGAGTCTGCAGTGCAAAACGTTACAAACACTCCATGCAGATGGTGATTTATTAATTAACTGACAGCCCCAATGGTGATGATGAAGCGCAAAGAGGTTATGTGTTTTTGGCAGCAACCATAACAATTGGGATACTTCGTCTCTTCATCTCTCTGGACATCTGACACCAGGAGCAGGATGGACAGAAGGTTGCAAGCACACAATCCCGACACATGGTGTCCTGCAGATAAAATACAGGAACATCTGGTGAATAAGCACTTAATCTGATCAGTGTTTTTTTGTTTGTTTTTTTTACTTGAATATATAAATAAGAAGAATATTGCTCTTTCCTGCAAAATCAGATGAGTGGGTCTTTTCTGATGTCGTTATTTTTTGCATTTCAGGCTGAATTTGTACCTTAAGATGAGTTTTCTTACACCGTGAACGATTAATGTATCAACAAATGACTGCAACTGCAATACACTGTTTACAACAGACATATCAATCAACAAAGATAATCAAACCTCAACGAGATCGATTGATTCAGCCAGCTACTGCACAATATTCCACTGTCTGACCTTAAAAAAGAAAAAAAAAAAACAATGTCCATCTTTACTGTGGAGCGTGGTCCAATCAACTTTGCTGCAGCTGCAGAGTCACCAAGGGAACTGTTTACCCTGCCCGGGATAGCGGGGCCCCACCCTGGAGCCACACCTGGGGAGGGAGCTTGGGGGAGAGTGTCTGGTGGCCGGGCATTAGCCCATGGTGCCCAGCCGGGCGCAGCCCAAAAAGGAGACATGGGCCCACCCTCCTGAAGACCCACCACCTACAGCAGGTATCATAGGGGTTGGTGCAATGTGTGTTGGGTGGTGGCCAAGGGCGGAGGCCCTGGAGGACCGATCCCCAGCTATCGAGACTGGCTATTGGGACATGGAATGTCACCTCTCTGGTGGGAAAGGAGCCTGAAGTAGTGCACGAGTTTGAGAGATACTGGCTGGATATAGTCGGACTCACCTCAACGCATGGCCTGGGCTCTGGAACCAGTCTCGAGTTGCCCTTGGTGAGAAGCGGGGAGCTGGGGGGGGATATTCTTGTATCCCCTTGGCTTGCTCCCTGTACTTCACCAGTGAATGAAAGGGTTGCTTCCCTGCACCTTCAGGCCAGGGAATGGGTCCTGACTGTCCTGACTGTTGTTTGTACCCATCCTTCTTGGAGTCACTGGGCGGTGCTCTCGAGGGTGCTCCATCCGGTGACTCCATCATCCTACTGGGAGACGTCAACGCTCACGTAGACAATGCTCGTGAGACCTGGAGGGGTGTGATTGGGAGGAATGGCCTGCCCGATCTGAACCCAAATGGTGTTTTGTTATTGAATTTCTGTGCAAACCACAGTTTGCCCATAAGGAACACAATGTTCGAACATGATGTCCATAAGTGCACGTGGCACCAGGACACCCTAGGTTGCAGGTCAATGATCGATTTTGTAATTGTATCATCATATCTGTGGCCGTATGTTCTGGACACTCGGGTGAAGAGCTAAACACCTATTGGTGAGTTGGATCAGGTGGTGGGGGAGGATGCTGAACAGACCCGGTCCACTTAAACATATTGTGAGGGTGCGCTGAGAACACCTAGCAGAACCCCCAGTCAGCGAGATCTTCAACTCCCACCTCTGGCAAAAGTTTGGCAGCAATCTGAGGGAGGCTGAGGACACTGAGTCCAAATGGACCATATTCCATCATTGAGGCTGCAGCTCAGAGCTGCGGCTGCAAGGTGGTTGGTGCCTGTTGTGGTGTAATCCCCAAAGTAGATGGTGGTCACCGTAGGTGAATCTTCAGCCATCAAGCTGAAGAAGGATCCTATCGGGCTTGGTTAGCCTGGGGGACTCCGGAGGCACCTGACTGATTCTGGCGGGCCAAGCGGAAAAACTCAGGTGTGGGAGGAGTTTGGTGAGGCCATGGAAAAAGACTTTCGGACGGCCTCGAAGTGATTCTGGCAAACCATCAAGCGACTCAGGAGGGGAAAGCGGTGCTCTATTCACACGGTCCGTAGCGCAGGTGGGGCGCTGCTGACTTCAACTGAGGCTATAGTCCAGCGGTAGAAGGAACACTTTGAGGACCTCCTTAATTCCACTGACACGTCTTCTGTAGTGGAATCAGTTTGTTAAATGCTAATCTGGTCTCATAATGCTTTAGGCTGATAAATGATTTTCACCTTCTAGCCAACACAGTGCATTTGCTCTTGTGAAATTTTCTCATTATAATATGCCTATCTCCTGGAGAGTGCTCTTTACTTGGCTGGATCTGCTGAAGGGGTTTTTCTTTACCAACGAAAGGATCCTGCGATCATCCACCACTACGCTCCTTTTTAAATGTCTAGCCCTTTTTATGTTGCTGAGTATATGTTTTCTGTCTCTGAATGAACCAATTTTTTTATTTGGCAACTTCTAATGTTCTTACTGCCTGTTGGACGGAGCTGCTTTATTTTTGTAGTTTAATCTATTAATATCCACCAGCTCACCAGTGACCTTTTGAAGGCTGGAGTACAGTTAGGTTCAAATTTATTTTCACTTATACACCGTACCAAAAGAGAAATCTTATACTAGATGGCCAAATGCATGTATGAGGCTTGATTTGAAAGCAAACATATTCTAGTTTCTAAAAATATGCATATTTGACTGTTGATAAATATGGGCCTACCTACCTGCTTAAGGTAGGCTTTTAAATAAAAGCTGAGAATCTTCTGTACTTAATTGTATTTGTCCAAACATTGCTGAAGCGAAGTCTATAAAACTGACAGAAAAAATTCCCCTTACTCTGATGCCATAACGGTGTCGCATGGAGACCCTCATGGACATGGTGACTGCCGGGATCGTGCCACTGAATATTTCCAGCAGGGGGAGACAGAGAGGCTCACCATATTTTCTCGAAGTTATGCAAGCAAAGCAGGGACAGCACCAGAAAGCAAAACAGCCTGAAACAGAGAAAAACAAATACAGAGAAGCACAAATGATATGGACTGTGATACCAAGAACACGCACAACTACAGACACTCAAATGAAATCCTGAAACGCTTATTTAAAAATAAATAAAAAGGGGACTGAACAGATTTTGTCAGCAAGAAGTCTGATTTACATCTATTTAAGGAAGTACAGTAGCATTATTTTGCATTTAAGCTAGAAATTATGTTTCTTAAAGTCGTCCTGTTGTCATTTTGGTTTGGCGATTTAAGAGATGATATAAAAGAAAAATATTTGAATAACATGTAACATCATTATGATGTGGAAAGTATACAAGGACCCAATAATTTACCATAGAAAGGAAAACAAATTGCAGCATGAATGAGCTCTTTAAAAGATGCTAATCGTAATTAAAGAGTAGAAATTCACTCTGAATTCTGTACATTCTGTACTTTTTGAGCTGCTGTAATGCACAAATTTCCCCACAAACTGGCTTTGCCTGCATTTCTTTGAAAAAAAATAACCATGTGCGTCAGTAACCGTGCATATGGGTATGTACAAGTTACATATGGTTGTGTACATATTGTACTTTTATGTGTATTTCTATTTGAAAGTAACACTTAATCGTGACAGAAATGTGTTTTTCTTTTGCCTTTTGTTTCCGATCACAACAACCAATCACGTGACGCAAACGCTTTAAGATACAAGTGAAAATATGAGGATGATAATGAGTCATCTTTTCTTTCCTGGACTCGTGCCATTCTAACCACACAAAATTAATAAATAAATACCATAAGCCGTGACCGCCATTCTTTACGTGGGTGCAGTTTCCTGGATTTCATCAGGAGGTTTTTTTTTATGTTCTAAATTATTTATAGACTGGGTAAATACAAAAACAGTCATGTACATTATCCTAGTACAGGTCACTGAGTATTTTAAATGTATTAGATAATTAGAAACAAGACATAAATACTTTCCCTTAAAGTGAGTAAAATAAGTCCCTTTGTCACAGAGCTGTGACGATCTCAGCAGAGGGAAGGCTCTTTATAAATTTGCTCTTCAGAAACAAGATAAACGTGTGAATATCAAAGTTATTAATGACTTTACCATCCAGCACTTAAATAACACTTAAATAACAGACACTTACACTCTGGCACATCATCACAGCAGTCGCAGATCCCACTCGACCACTCGTCAGACTCCTGGGCATACATCACAGGCTGAGGCTGCTTAACGACCATTTTAGTGGACATGATGGCGTCTAAAGGAGGAACCAGGTGAAAGGTTCACAAGTAAAGTCACCTGCGATCAGGTGTTCAGCTCAAAGTTGGCACGTACTCACTAATGTAACTACATCATTACAGTCTCTCTCACTAACTGACTGTTACAGAGTACAATCCTGCTTTTAGGACTCAAACTGTTACTGTTGGTTATTAATGTATCACTACTTTCCTAAACTTTCTTGTATTGTATTGTATATTGTCACCAGGTATATTTATCATTTTACATTGGTTAATATAGACTGAGCTTATGAGGACGTAAACTAAATAAATAAATAAAATGTCTCACCTTTTGAGTTTGAGTGATAGGACAGCTCTGAGTTAGATATCCAGTCACAGCTGATGTCTGCTCTGAATAGCGCTCATGTCTTAAGTCTTTTTCAGAAAAGGTCACCTGACAACAATCTGGAAATACCGGTTCACTTGCCTTTAAATAAAGGCGCGCCCACTGTGATTGTCTAATGTGGAAAAAAGGTTACACTGTTTCCATTTAAAGCAAAAACAAACAAAATGTTTGACTTCACTGGCAAAAAAAAAATGTAGCCTGTATATGGGACTCCTAAAGGTCGAAGATCTCTTAGCTTCCATTACTGACTGAGTAGAAGTTCAGGCAGTTTAAGCGCAGCTTAAGTGCAGCTTGATTCCATGTCTCAAGTGTATTTATTTCTTTAAAGTGTGCGTTTCTTTGGCTTTCTATGGAGACTCCATGTCCTCTGAACTGAACTGACAGGCTCTGAACAGGAAGAACAGGAGGCCAGATTGCACTGCCCCACGTTTTTTGCGGGCAATTTACTCCAATTTGCGCCGAACACTGAAACAAAACAAGCAAAAACCCGCATGTCTTATTTTGCGTCTGTTATGATTGCCATTAAGAGTGTTCATTTATTTGTAAGGTGCTACAGTTAGAACCAGTGCATAACTGAAAGCTCTGGGGTGGCACCAAAGCTTTGGCGCCGGATGCTTCTATTCACATGTGAATGCATTCGAGTTTCACTGTGTATTTAAGCCATGGTTCTATCCTGTTAAATCCGATTAAAATAGGCACCTTTTCTGAAAGGTTTTGAGGGGCGTGCTAGCGGCAGGACTTGTTCTTCCTGACTTTGCTATCTGTCGTTTGTGCAAAATGCCTGCGAACATGCTGACATCATCAGTTTGTTTTTCAGCAAGTGTCTTGTAGAGCAGTCAGTAAATTATGTTTCTCAAGCAAAGCAAATAAAAAAGCGTAACTCAAAAAAGGAAGGAGGGGAGCGAGCAGGAGACTTGCTGATCCCCAAAAGATGAAGTTCTGAATGTGTTTTTGTAAAGGATTAATTTTGTTCCATATTTTTTGTTTTTTGTTTTTTTTGTGTTTATGTTACTTTAGCAAGTCTGAATCTGTTTTCGGCTTGTGGCAGCCTAGTTGAAGAGAGATTATAACACAAGCTCAGATAAACCTCCCAACCTCCGACTGCAGCTGTTGTCCATGGTGCTGATCAAAAGCTGGAATGATGCTATTAATATTGTTGATTATTCTTATATGCTGTTATATTTCCACTTAGTGTGTGTGAGAGAGAGCGAGATGTTGTGTTTGCTCTGGTACAATATCAGGAAACAAAAACATCTGCCACGGGGCCCATCGCAGAGCTGTTGCGCCTGTGCAGGCAGCCAAGTGACGTTTTCCAGTAAGCTGACTGATTTCTGGCGTTTCAGGTTTTTCATCCCATTTCAACACATTGATCTGTACACAATGAAAACGTGTCTGCCCGGTTCTCTCATCAGGATGCACACACAGAGACATGTTTAAAAAACCCTTCTCATTAGTATCGTATCTGTTTCCAAACAAATTGAAATGTCACTAAAAATCCAGCAAATAATCAGGATTAAGTGTGTCAGATTAATGCGAGAGTTTCAATATGTAACCTTTCCTTTAATAAGCACCTACACACCCTGCTGAAACAAGCAAGAAAAAGAGCGAGGCGCATGGCGCATTTAACAGTCGGGGTCAACATCACGCCGTGGAACAGTTTGTAATACGGAAGACCTCCTCTGGATGAATCCTTGTCAGTTTTATCCAGAGAGCAGAACAGAAGAGTTCGTCCTTGTATTAAAACATTGATTCTTCTGCAGCTGCCTCTCGTTCATCTGAGCTGTTCTCTGAGAGAAACACATGCGTAAAACGTCTGCCTAACTATGTATCATCAAATCATCAAGAAGCCTTTTAGGGCAGATTTACCTGGTGTGATGCCACAATAATAATTAAAAGCAAATCTACAGAAATGATTTTTAAGAAGATAAAGAGAAAGGTCATTCCAAAGCTGAGGGGCCCTGATGGCAAAAGCAGAGTCACCTTTTGATTTAAACCTTGACTCTGGTAAAGCCAGAAGAGCCCCAGTCAGTGATCTAAGGCTGCGAGCAGTCTCATATGGAGACAACAGTGCTACAGTGCAGTTCGGGACCAGGCTCAGAGGAGCTTAAATCTTAAAATCAATTGTAAAACATACAGGAAGCCAGTGGAGACAAGCCAGTACTTTTGACTGTATCTGTTTACTCTTATCGTTCCTTCTGTGTCTCTCGTATTGTTTTGTTGCTCCTCACTCATCAACACCGGAGCACATAAACACTGAACTATTAATCCCCCAATAACCTTGTATACATCCATCAGCCATGGGTGATCACATATGTCCTGTCTTTCGACTGGCGTATAATAAAAACCGTCTTTCAAAAAAAATTCTAACAACTGTTCATTTTTATGGCTCAAACAAAGATGATGTAACAACCTGCCAAGCACAGAACTGATTATCGATGGTGACTTTAATGTTGTGCTGGACCCACAGTGCAGTGAAGATTATGTCTTTTGCTATAGTTGGAGGTTACAACACCCATGTGATTGAGAATATACTTACTACGCTCAGATTTTGATGAATGACCATCAAATAGGTTTTTTCCTAACTGCCAAATCCCCTCATGCTGATATATCAGAAACACAAATCCACTCCAGGACAATAAACAATCATGCACCTGTCTCTTTCAAGCTGCCACCGCATGGCGCTTTAATACAGCCTTCTAAAGGACCGACACATCCAGACTTTTTTAAAGAGAGAGTGGACATCCTTCATAGAAATAAATGATTCTCCAAACATCCCTCCAACCTTATTATGATAAACTGGCAAAGCTGTTTTAAGGAGCAGGATCATTTCATACTCATCCAAAAAAAGAAGAAAGACACAGAGTTAGAAAAGAATTTGGAAGATAAATTTAAATCATTAGAACAAACTTAATCAACCCTTCTGAAAAGGCACTTTATGATGTAAGAAAACATAATGAGAGCTAAACGATTTAATAAATAGACAGTTTCTCATACAGCGGCTGAAACATCACAAATCTGAATATAATAATAAATCAGGTAAAAAAAAGCCTGGTAAATCTACTTAAGCAAAACAAAGAAAAACAACAATCACACTTATCAATGACTTTCCACAATTCTACAGACATAAATAATGTTTTCAGGAAGTTTTACATGAATTTATAATATTCAAGATATCCTCAAGATACCCCCCCCCCCACTCACTCACACACACACACACACACACACACACACAATCATCCAGTTCTCTTTTATGAATACAGATATAAAATTGTTAATTATAAGCAAGGCATCCAGCTTTAAAGAAAATGTAATTTCAGAACTCATTCTTGACCAGACAGGTCATATTAAAGCAGGGGTGTCTAAACTTGCGGCCCACGGGCCGCTTCCGGCCACGCCCCCTACTTCAGGTCCTTGAATTATGTCAAAAATAACATACAATTTGGCCCTTTAAGTTACTTTTTTGACATTTCACTTAATCCTCTTGATTGGAGGGGAAGGCGAAATGGCAGACAATCATCTACTAACACTTGTAAACTATTCAAGTTAAAGTAACACCCTGATTGATTGCTCGATGCACAAAAAAGTGTTTGACACAGTCAACTGGAAATTCCTGTTTGGAACACTTGAGAAATTTGGATTTAGAGAATCATTAATGAACCGGATTGGAATACTTTACATATCAAAAATGAATCAAAATATTGCTGGCCGAGGAGGCGCTCCTTACAAAATTAGTCATCGCTCTGTTGTTTGCTACTCGCCTTGGCTAAAATAATCAAACGTGTTTGATTGTCCATAGAGAATATTTTAAAGAACTTCTCTATTCTTACAGTGAAGCAGTGAAAGAGGCAGAGTCTTCTTATTTTAAGTTTCATAAACTGTAATAAAGATAATCCTAGAGTGTTATTTGACACCATCAGTAGCATTGTTTCTCCCCCACCTCAGCATTGATAGCCTCTGATGATGACTGCAATCATTTTGTCAATAAGGTGATGGGCTTAAAATCCAAACTCTTCTTCTGTTCTTCCCCTTTTGAAGATGACCTTCAGATTCTCTGAGTCATTTACTTCTTTCTCTCCAATTACATTAAATGACTTAACTAGTATAATGATTAAGATGAAACCTTCATCATCCTCATTAGAGATCATCCCGCCCTCTGTCCTGTTTGAATCTCTTAGAAGCATTGGTCCTTCATTGCTGTCTATTAGAGCTTTTCAAACAGTGGCACCAAAGCTCTGGAACAGTGTACCACTCCTGATCCATTTAGCTCACTCTGTGGAGTCTTTAAGAACTTTTCTTTTTCTGTTTTAACATTGTTCCTTTTTGATTTTGTGTTTTAATTTTGTGCGCCACTTTGTTACTTTTTGTCAATAAAAATAGCTTTAGAAATAAACTTTACTTATTTACTTTACAAGCAAACATTTACATGATTCTGTGCAGCTTAGATATGTCAATATATCTCCCTATATGGAGGGAGCAAGACCTTTCTATCTGTACTAATGACGACTTCTATAATGAAACATGTAATTTTAAATTCAGTAAAAATAAATGTATGAACTTGACAATTTTATAGAGTAAAAAGTTATTCGCAGACTACAGTGCACAGGTGAAAAATTATACAAAATGGGACTTTAAGAGTTAGATATGTGCAGAACACACAGAACACACTTGAATGCCATCTGGCACTACACTGCAGTCACGCACTTTTGGCTGGGTTGCCATATCCCTTTATCCCCCTACATTTGCATCCTTGGAGACACATCAACACTACAATTACAAACCTCTGCTGCTGGTACTTTCTTCAAAGTCTTAACTATTGCTAAGAAGGCCATCTTCTGAAATTGGAAATGAAAAAAAACTTAAATATGTCACAGTGGAAGAACCTTCTATTAGATCACATATCCAGAAAACAGCTGAGTTCAACAAAACGCCTATCATCAATAAACTAACACGTGCTTTTGCCTGACCCCCAACTCTTTGCTGCCATTACTACTTTTACTACTACAGCTGACACCAGTGTACCAGTGTCACAGCTATAATGTCATGGAACGGGGGGTGCAGCAGGCTGAGGACCTCAATGCAGGACACTCCACACAGCATAAACTCAAAAAAAA
>JAVDPK010003063.1:626405-650116 GCA_034780415.1 Cichlasoma orientale | reverse complement strand
ACCCCCACCTCGCGCCACCCCCCCCCCCCCCGAAAACTCGTTAAAAAACATAGTGTGGTGATGTTTGGTAAAATATTAAAATAAAAAGGCAAATACCCTGAACAGCCAAAATGGAGGCAAAATGGAGTATACGGCACAGCTAGCAGATGTTGTGTTGTCAACGCCTTCCTAGCAAGTTAACTAGCTTGTAAAATATATTAGTAAGTGATAACTTATCTAAACTCAGAGTATTTTCTTTTAAAATGCAAACTACAACATACTGTGTATAAACAGTAGCAAATGATATACCAAGATTGGAATTATTTGAACCCCCTAAAAATAATTACTAGCCTTTACAAAAAAAAAAAAAAAATCTATTATCGGTCGGGCTCTAGTTAAGAGACAGGGTGTCTGATTAAAATAGAGTGCCATTTGTTTCGAGCAAAGTTGCAATTTTAGGACAGCCATGAAATCTTAATACAAGATTCTAGGAGAAAGTCAGAAAGGTTAAAAGTATGTTAAAGACAGCAAGTTATTTCTTGAAATTACAGTTTCCTACTCAGAGCTCCTTGAAGCACACAGTACTTTAATCAAACAGTCTTGTGAGGGGGAAAACAAAGCAATCATTGTGGCTAATTTAAGTTATCTGTACATAATTTCTCATATTTGCTCTAATCTACATGGAACACCACTCAGATGGAGGAAATAATGCTCATCTCCTTCTTATTACATGTCAGTCTCCACCCATTTGGAACACCAAGCAGATTAAAACAATGAGAATTATTTTAAATTATGTAGAAGGGAATGCACATTGTGCACACTGGCTTATAAGAAACAGAAAGCATTGTTAGCAAGTGGCCGGCCTCATTAGCAGTAACCCAGTGTAGTGTTTACACCGGATCAAAAAGAAGAAGGATGAGAAAAAAATAAACAGAATACATTGAGTTTAGAACAATATTTACAGTAATTCTTGATCAATCTGACCAACAGTTAGTGTGGCGGTCCTTGCGCCGCTCTTTTTTGGGGCAGAGGAAGAGGCGTTCGATCCCACCACAACCACAGGGGCAAACCCAAGCCTGTATCAAAACAAGCATTCAAAACACAGTGGCATGCTCACTTAAAAAATTTGACATTTACCCTGATAGTTTTTGTTTAAACAAACAAACAAACAAACAAACAAAAAAAAAACAATTCTGAGTACAGTAAAGGCAATGGCTGTTACTTCTTTGTACAGAAATGTACACATTTCCCTATAATTTGGAGTCCTTAACCAAATTTTTAAATAAGGTAAGAGCAAGTACAAGCTACCACAGCAAGCCAAAAATTTCAATTCAGTTTTATTTATATAGCACCAAATCACAACAACTGTTGCCTAAAAGTGCGTTTCTGACAGTTTTTTCTACTCATGGCTTTGGATGCTGTCAGTGTGACAGGATGTTCCCAATATGGGACACAGCTCTCCATTAGGGATTTCCCAGCTTTTAGATATATGAAGTATATTTATTTCAGCTCTGGATGAAAGCACAGAAACCCCACCCATCTGCGTTTCAAACCCTCTGTTTGAGAGAGGCAGCCAATCAGAAGAAAGCTGACTTGAAGGGAAGAGGATATGTTTCAGAAAAAGTTAACTGCACCAATCACGCGAGTCCAAAAATATAAATACAAAGTCTATTTGGATCTCAAAAGACATCAGTTTACTTTTCTGTCAAAAATGTATGAAATTTTGTGCTGTACACACTTTATACAATTTCGAATGTGTCTGACAAGTGGAAAAAATCATATCAGAGTCACTGTATGACTCAGTCTTTCATAGTTTCCTGCCCCTTCTCTCCCTTCCTTCCTTTCTGGAAGCACTTTGCCTGTTGTTTAGCTTGCAAATTAGTGCCGGCAGGTTAACACACTCACTTCCACATGGTTCAACAGGTGTTGTGTTGTTGCTTTAAAAAGAAAAAAAATTCTATTCAGTGGAAATGTGCTGGTAAAAAGAAATGTAATCACACCAACGTAATTAGGGTAAAATGTTGGGACCTTAGTGTGATTGTATTTTTTTCTTACATTATTTACTTTACCAATTCTGATTTTGGTTTTTAACAGACAAAGAACATCCAGTTAACTAATCTGAACTTTATTCATTTCCAGAGGCAAATATGTGCATATATTTGGAGCCTTAACAACAAAATATAAACACTTTGCATCCACTGTATCCCAAACAAGTGACACCAAAACACCCAATATGCAAGTAAAGTGTCCAAATCCAAACAAGGAAGAGAAGATTTGCAAGGGGTTTGTCCTATTTTATGCACACAAAAAAAGGTATTCATTGCAAATAGAAAGAAAAATAATGAGGAAATCTCAGCATGAGAAGTGAAAAAGGAAGCAGAAGGCAAGAGAAGCATGGTCTCACACACGATCAGCTTTTGGTGTGCCTGCCATGGAGACTTTATGAAACTGCACCAACAAAAAGCAGCAGCTCATTAGCTTGCTAATGTTAAATAAAATAAAATAAAATTAAGGACATTTCCTGTATTTTTTTTTATTTTGGTTTTATAAGTTCTCTAAATAGTTTTTAGTTTAAAAGTCTAGTTTTTATGTTTAACTAAAATGTATTACCTAGTTCTTCACTTCACATGGTAATGGAGTGAAATATAACACGCTGAAGAGCAGCATCAGTTAAGCAGCTAAAATGCAAATGTAAGAAAATGACCCAGTCAGAGCCCTGCGACAGGCTGGTGACCTGTACAGGGTGTACCCTGCGTCTCACCCTGTGACAGCTGGGATAGGCTCCAGCCCGACACTGAAAAGGATAAGCGGAAGAAAACGGATGGATGGGTGGACCTTAAATCGGTACTGTTTTTGTTATCCAAGATCCAAGCTGGCTCTAAAAACATTTGCTCACTGTTGTCTCAAGGATTTTGGCTTTCAAATGCATGTCACGGGAGACTGCATCCATCTCCAGTCAAGACTTGCAGTGGAAATGTGATTCTGAATTTTATGCCGTCTCAAACTACCTACATGGTTGGCCAGCTATCTAGCTTAGCTGCTTAGAGTAAATGTGAGAATATTATCAAGTTTTCAGCTGGTTCTATGTAACTAATTATCCAAATCTTGTGAATTAAAGATGGTCTCTTTCACAGCAGGCAGGCAAGTAAACTTAGACTTTATAAAGAAATGCAGAAAGCCACAAAGACAGGATATCAGAGGTAGAAACTGTGACACCCACCTTCTGGTCGACTGACAAAAAGCCTCTTCAGAGAGTTGTAGGTTCCTATCTTGATTGTGCCGTAAGAGGCCTGTCTCAAAAGAGCCGGGGAAATCCTGTGAAAAAAGAAAGTTTGGTACATGTCAGTTGCCAAAGAGAATCATTTACCTACTTGTGTGGCTTACAATGCAAATTAATACCACATCAGTTTAATTGGGGATTGAGAAATCTAAGCTATTGTCTGCTATACAAAAACAGGATCTTAGAAAAAAACACCTGAATGCGCTAAGAGCCAAAGAGAAGGTTGTTTTTAATCCTGTTTCTTTTCCCGCTGGGCTGAATTCAGCTCAGCCGTCCACACAGCGTAGCAGCTCTGTGTGCAGTGAACATTACTGCATATTGTATACCACAGCAAAGCTCCAGACTCATTTTTTCACCTCCAAATCAGTAAATGTAAGATTGTTCACTGGGTCTTTTGATGATCCAATAGTCAGTGGATTTCTTGTCATGAAAAGGACGTCCTGGTTCACTGTAAAATCTTGGACCATTTACTGACAATTACAAAGAGAAAAGAAAAACCTCGATCAGCTCCTCTCCTACAGGAGGACGGCACCAAAGGGATGATAATGACTGAGCGTGGAGCTAACAGCAGGCGGACGTGAATGTTTCCCACTCCTTACACTCGCCCCCTTTGCTTTTCTTAGATTGCACATCCTTAACTTGTGCCTCAGTTTCACCCACGAGAGATGCAAGCAGAGGAGTGGAGGCAACTGGCATTTAACAAAATGAGAACATCCCTGCCTCTGCGTCTCAGTTAAAGATGACATGTGGCGCAGCTTCATCATAAATTGGTTTATTACAGCTCAACTACAGCTGTGTGCTACGATCTCAAATGTAACAGTGCTCATAACATGTTTTCTATTTAGGGCTACTGTTAATTTAATTCACAACAGGGTGCAACATAACCAAATATCTGCCTCCACTCTACTTTGTCCTCCACAGTGGCCTAAGATTGATATCAAGATCACCGGCAGGAGGACTGAACACAGAGGAGACACGGAGGCACAATTTATAGAAATGAGAAAAACTCTTAGGCTTCACATGGGCAAGCTACCCAGGTATATCATTTATTCTCTTAAAGTTAAGTTGCTACTCAGCAAGTTAAGGTTCTTCCCATCTCCTGGTTTCCCTAAAAGTTGGCCAGGTAGCTGCTGTGGTGGTTCACAGTCACTGGGCTTCTTCCCTCAGACGGACTCCCGCTGCCCTGCCCTGGACTGCAATTGTCAAAGGCAGTCCTTGTTCTGCTCTAACAGAACCTGCAGCGGATGGAGATCTGGTTCATGTGTCGCACACCGAAGTTTCAGAACAGAACACGGATTATGTCCACCAGCTCCAGTCCAAGACGGTGGAGCCAGAGTTCATCCACAGGATGAGAGAGCTGATTATATTCAGTTATTTATGGTCACAAAGAACTTGATAAATATTTGCAGAGGAGAAATTTATTAATGGTATTATTCAAAAGCTCATTTAAGAAACTGTGTGGTGCCTTTCACCTTGCGTATGAACATGAACACAGAGCTGCCTGATTATATAGTCACAATTATTTTGGCCAATATTGAGAAAACAATTATTTAACATGATCAGTCTTTGGAAAATTAGTGGATTTAATAAAAATTAGAAAGAAACTTGTGTTTTTAAATTAAGTAATTTCCTTAAACTTTAAATGTGAGCTAAACCAGAGCTGGGACTTGGAGGGGCAAAAGGAAAGGAAAGGGATGTGGCTGAAGGCCAGAAGAGAAAATTATTTAAAAGTAGAAGCAGCACAAATATGGCGGAAGCTGAAAATAAAATTGAATCTATTGCACGACCCTGTGTGAATCTGTGGGAAACACCTACTGTGGTAAGTTTATTTCTGACCGGTTAACAGTGCATTCATATTTACTGAAGGCCAGTGGTCTACTCTGTCCCGACCGAAACAACCTGCTGACCCCTCTCAAACCATTCGTGACCTGACCCCCTTCTCCTCCCCCTTTCCACCGAGTATCACGAAGCTAAAATAGAACACCAAACAGCTTTAACAGAGCAGCCAGCAGAAGCTTGCGTCACCCACAGAACATATCACAAGCAGCAAGAAGTAAGGAGACTTATTTGCAGTGAGAAATGAAAGCGCTCTCTCCCCTAGGAACAGTAAGTCACCTGGGATTATATGCATACTGCCTGGAAATAAGAGTTAGCAGGGCTGAAATTCTAAGCAAATCTTTTTTCAAATACCCCCCTTTAACTTAAAGTGGAGTCCCATTTCAAAGTGTATTAGCTCTCAGTGAAGTTCAGATGAAAAACACTGGTGAGATAACAGACCACTCTCCTCTACAATGAAAACAATGTAGACACACAAGATAGCAGATTTTATCTATAATATTAGAGAAGATATTAAATGTACATATTCTTTCCTACATATGAAAAATGTTGGAGCCAACCTAAGGGGATTTAGGGTTATATAACCACATTTAAATAACCACAAAAACCACATTTTTAACAATTCGCTCGTATATAGTTATATTTATTCAAACTTAATATACATTTTCTGTTCATCAAATGGCCAAAAAAATTATAGGAAAATACTGAATCTTTTAGGCAAGGTAGCAGACTCTGAACCTTTACTGAGCGTAGCGCGTCGTCACCCACCAAAGGCTCATTTTGAGCCAGAAAAAAATACTTGGCGTATTAAGCAAAGGCAGGAGTTTTTAATTTTGATTAACTAACAGCATTTATGTCGAGTAGAGAGAAACATCACCAAAACCACTCCTACAGTCAAAGAAGAGTTCTTGGCTTCTTTCAATTTAGAAATCTTTTAGTATTTTGTTATTTTCTTTGACAATAATTATTTTTTAAATTGAATATTTGTAAATTTGGCCCCCAAAAAAGAGCAACTACTGTGACAGACAGATCAGATGAGTGGCCTAAAAGATCCTTTTCCATACCCAGAGTAGAGCGCCCGAATGCCTTCCTCCTTCCCGATCCTGAACAATGCATGAAACATGCCTCTGTAGCGCACCTCTGTGTACTGGGACTGACCCTGGACCTGTAGTCGGGTCTTAGTCAGGTCAACGGGAAATGTGCCTGAGAATAAAAATTAAGGATAAAGAGGAATTAAAAACATACTTTTTGGGTGTACTGTGATTTATTTAAAAAAGGCTCACAGAATACAAATAAAACCATCGAATTTACATCCACATCATTTGCAGTACACCTCAGACACTTTCAGAGACAGATCCTGTACTGAAACCAAGAGTTCTTCTTTGGATGGTGGTAAAAGTAGAACTTCCAGGAGAAATGTATTTTTGGGAAAGGTAGAAAATTCCTTGAAGTGTTTTTTATCAGATTAGTCTGGTGAATCTGTAACTGGAAAGAATGCCTCAAAATGGCAAATTAATTATGACAAAACCCACATTCAGTTACTTTGGTCATTACTGAGACCACAAATTACTCAACACAACTGCTGATTTACTTATTGGAGATATTTATAAAAAACAAAACAAAAAAAAAAGAGAAACCTGTCTTTTTAAGTCCTTGATCCTTACTTACATTTTAATTGAAAAAAAAAAATCTAAAAACATAAAATGAGCTAAATGTGCCACAGCCGAGCAGAGAAAGCCAAAAGGTGGCACAAAACTTTACATTTGAACAACTCCACGGGCCTACTTGCTCTTAAAAGAACTTTGTATCATTATCCTCACAATCCAATTGTTGCAATATCTATTCAAACACTGGGAATGCATTTTTTCTTTATTCTAATCATGCTTTAACAAAAAAAAGTCTCCAAACAGCAACAGATGATTTTTTTTTAAATTTTGCCCCATGTTTTCATGCATAGCTAATGAAGAATGGTTTAAATATACTTTTGCATGGAGCAGACACTCTAAATATGATTTTGAATATGATGACAACACCCAAGAGACACAAACCGGAGCTAAGTGCCAGACTTATATCTTCTCTCAACAACCTGATTGAACTTTGAGAATGCCATACACCTGAAGCTGCAGTATGGGGCATACGATTAGCACCAAATGGCTTTGACGTTTTTCTCAGCTACATGCATTATTTCCTTCTTTTGAAGCCAGTGTTATCTTTGGTGCTGCATTTCCCTACGGCTGCAAATTTTGGTGGTTAACTATTTGCATCCAACCCGCTCTACTAGTATGCCATTAAAGCACATGAACCCCCAAAATACACCCGATGGACAATGTGTAGATAGTGCGGTGCAGCACGTACCGAATTCTGCGACAATCGAGGCCATCCCTCCGTAGATAAACGGCTTCCAGTTCAAGTTGGCCATCTCCGTGGCCGCGGCCGCTGCTTCCACCTGCTGCAGCCCTGCTAAAAATAGAAGCAGACCACCCAGACAGAGGTCAACGCAGTGCTGCCACCTCAGACAATACAACATGTCGACAAACATTGAGGTAAAAGGATGCTACAGATCAACGAGGCGCCGCTGCATCAGCATCCCAGCATACTGCGCCGGAAAGAGACGCCCCGCTGTATCAAAACTGCGAGGAGAGCCGTCACATTTGCTGTGAAGCTACTATTGGTTGAGAGTTAAGTCAATAACATTTTCGGAAATTTGACTGGCTGGTGTGTCGGAGGCGGGCACGAAATGTGGAACCGGCAGCAACAGCATAGGTATATATATCTATGAGCAACAGTACCAGGAGAAATAAATGAAGTTATTTATATTTGTATATTTATATCTATTATTAATTAAATATAAATCCTGTTATGATATACAGTTTTAATAACATAAAGTGTTAATTTTAAATCGTCTTCATTACAGAGATGACTGTCCCATCTGCTTCCAGCGTTCAGCCTGGAAACAGATGGCTGATGCTAGGCTATCGGCTACTTCTGGAAATTACTAGCCGGTCTGTTAGCAAATTTATCAGCTGGCAACCGGTTACCGTCAAACTGAACGTACCTGTGGGGTCGACAAAGTCCGCGACCTTCTATACGATTTGGTTTCCCATGTTTCAGAGCATAACCATGCACTGACTTTATTAGGATGCAAGCGAAAAACTTCTCACCTTCTGTTAGCTTTCCATTCCAGCTAGCGCAAACAGGATTTCCGTTAAAACTTTCAAGATAAAACGTTCCTAAAGTAATGGCCTAAGTAATTTAGGAAAGTGACGATATAGCAATCAAGCAAGGTCATTTAGGCCATTACGGTTAAAAAAAATATAGGTTTATACATGTAAAACATAAGTGAAAAGTGTTATGTTAAGTTTAAGGCTCAAAAGTCCAGAAGGGGATAAAACGAGAAACAGCAATTTCAAAAGGCCTTGTGAAATAAACACTTAACTAGTGATTGATCTACTGATGGCAAACTGTTCCAAAAATTCCAAAATGTTTATTGGCTATTCATTTGTGTAACTATGTAATTAAATAACTCAGCTGATAGACTATCAGAAAAGTTGTGGAGCAGTTATTCCTCTGTATGAGGACGAAACACGCACTCATACAAAACTATGGAAAGGTACATTTTTTCCAAACATCTTTTCAGGCAGCATATTAAATTATAGCCCATCTATGTAAGGCAAGCATTCAGATCGAAGTAATGTATATCTAATTACACCATAGCCTTTTCTTTTTAATTTTCATATTTATTTAATGAACCCTTACTCATTCCCCTCTACGTTCTACAGCAACACATATTCTGCATTTTGTCTTGCATTTTTGCAACAGATGAGAGACTTAATTTTCAGTAAAAACAAAACATCAGCACTCATACAACTTGAAACAACCCAAGTTATTTATTTATTTTTTTTCCTTTTTAATGAAATTGATTTTACATGTGATGCAGGTTTTGTATTATGTTTTGCTGCTGGATTCTTTCAAATCTAGCGCTGCTATAATGAAAGTGTTCTTTTTCTTTCTCTTTCAGCTGCTCCCTTTAGGGGTTGACATATAGCAGATCATCTGCCCCATCTCACCCTATCTCATTCCTCTTCTGTGACACCAGCCCTCCGCATGCCTCCTCCTTCTTTTCCTCCTGCCTCAAAGCTCCATCTTCAACATCCTTTGTCCAGTATCTACACTTCTCACATGTCCAAACCATCTCAACCCTACCTCTCTAACACTGTCTCTAAGCCGCTCAATCTAAGCTGTCCCTCTGATATGTTCATTTAAAAATCCTGTCCTTCATGGTCACTCCTAATGAAAATCTTAACATCTTCAGCTTTGCTACCTCCAGCTCTGCCTCCTGTCTTATTGTTAGCGCCACTATGTCCAAACCATACATCAGAGCAGGTCTCATGACCGTCTTACAATCCTTCCGTCACAAATCACCCGACGCTCGTCTCCACCCTACCTGCACTCTCTAAACTCATCTGTTTTCACTACCTCCAAGTGTAAAAAAAAAAAAAAGAAATCCACCCTCGATTACTTTGGTGTTTAAAAATCAATCTCGTTGCCTGTGTCAATAAATCCCCATAAAACAGCATCTGTTTGGTACATTAACCACCTGAGAGCTTTTATTTTCATAGTTTTTGTTTCACAGTCTTGAAGAAAGTGCCCCAAATCAGCTGCTCATCAGGTAGCTGCACAGCACTAAAACATACTTACAGTAGGTACACAAATAAAAATGCTTCAAGCTGCGCAATGATGCCACTGCCTTTGAAAATATGACACCTGAAATTCTTAATATTATGTAATGATGAGCTGCAGTTTCACTTATGCAAGAGGAGTAAAGGGCATAAGGGCAGCATGGTTAAGGTAACATGTCCAAGGCTTATGTTTCTTGTAGAACCCTGGCACATATTTGCAGTGGATGAGCCAAGTGCTACCGTGGTGTTTAAGTGGAGTAACTGGTCCAGTCTGTATTCATGGTAACTGGGTCTTGGTAGTGATTTGCTGGCTTGTTTTAATTATTCCTGTTCTTTTCCTGAAACTTTAATTTATGCTCCTTGGCTTCCTGTAAGGTTTCCTGCATTTTGAACCTGTGAAGACAGCACGCACGTCACAGGCCACAGAAAAAACAGAACTCAAAAACAACTCTTCTCCTCAGAGGGAAGAGAGGTTTCACTTGCATTTCAGACATTACAACTCACAGAGCCCCCAGAAACTTTAATCAGCAACTTTCTGGCTACCCTGCTTTTTTGCAGAGCGTCTAAACTTGCAGAAAACCCATTAAATGCTTTTAAAAGAGGACTGCTGATGTCCTTTCCACAACACTCACATGTCACACAGCAAATATCCACAATGTTAGCCTTCATCAGTAGAAAAATAGACATTATTTAGGTATTATTCTCCTCTACATTTATAATATAGTCAGAGAATAGCAATAATAAACAAAAATGGGCAGCTGGAGCCCAGTTCAAGGAGAAGTGAGTGGATGGAAACTCCACAGTCCAAAAGTGGAGGGATGCATTTCCTTCATTTCTTCTTTTAGAGGGCATACTTGATGAGGTCCAACCTTATCTGTTCAGACACAGGAAGTGGCGTGGAATCACAGAGTGGTGCGCAGAAGGCGAATGACTCGCTGGTAAAGCTGTTGGACAACCGACACCAGATTCCTAAGGCAGAATAGATAGTTTGAACAAAAACAGGATGGAGAGAGAATCGGTCCTTCAGCACTGCTCCTCACACACATCAGTGAACCTGTGCTGAAAATTTCATTTTCACAAATCAGGATCTTGTCTTTCAAGCTCTAGTTCTGTCTGCTATTTATTTCTACTAACATGTTCCCCACTGCTGGAGTAATATGAATAAATAAATAAATCTCTTGAAGTCACCAAATCCACTTTTTTTGGAGTCGCCTTATTTCATCCAATTTTATAGCGTTATTTGGATTTTTCCCACAGAAAATGATAGTGTGTGAAATACGTTGAATGCTTTAGTTGAAATTTTATGAAGAGAGTCTTTAGAGGAAGGATGGCAGGATGGAGCCATGAGTTCATGCTGTTTACACCAAATTCTGACCCTATCAGAAAGACCCGTGTGGTCTTCTACTGTGGCCCATCTGCTTCAAGGTTCAATGCGTTGTGCCTTTAGAGATGCTCTTCTGCATTCCTTTGTTATAATGAGTGTTTTTTTTTAGTTACTCTTGCCTTCCTATCAACTCAAAGCAGACTGGCCATTCTCCTCTAACTTCTGGTACCAACAAGGCATTTTCACCCAGAGAACGACCACTCACTCGATATTTTCTCCTTTTTGGACCATCCTCTGTAAATCCTACAGATGGTTTGTGTGTGGGAAAATGCCAGCAGATCAGCAGTTTCTGAAATAATCAGACTTCAACATCCACACCACCTTCAGAGCGACTTAAATCACCTTCCATCCCCATTCTGATGCTCAGTTTGAACTTCAGCACATGGCCTTGACCGTGTCTGCATGCCTAAATGCATTGAGTTGCTGCCATGTGATTGGCTGATTGGATATTTGATGGTGATGAGCAGTAAAACAGATGCACCTAAAAAAGTGGCCAGTGAGTGCATGTTTTCTAGATACTCATTAGATTAACCCTGACTCCGAGTTTGTTGTGAGATACTTAATGACAGAGTAATTATCTCACAGAAAACTTTTGTTTAGAAAACTTTCAGTTAAAAAAAAATACTGCTCTGTTTTTTTTTTGTTTGTTTTTTTAATTAATGAAATTTTAAAATCCCCAAAGAGCATTTATTGACTTCAAAGCTTGTTATTACTCATGAAATCAAGCTTTCAAGTCAATAGAGGCTCTTTGGGGATTTCAACAACTCTTTAATTTAGAAAAAAAACAGAACAGTTATTTATTTATTTTTTCTCCAGTGAATCCATTACTCTTCCATATCGAAAAGTTACTGTTCTAAAAATTAAAATTAAATGTTGTTCCACTTTAATCACAGCAGAGCCTGGACTAGACGTCCTCTTCATTAGTTGGGTCAAGCGCTGCAACCCTCTAAAAATGGGGTCTGGTTGCATGTAAAACACAGATACGACCGGGTCCCGATGGAACCGATGTGCAGAGTTCACTGATGCAACCCTGCTGGTATCTAAAGCTTCTTTGCCTTTCATTTTGCCTCTTTTTCCCCCTCTTCCTCAAGCGTAACACCACATTGGTAAAGGCAGTTTAAAACATAAGCAGTTGTTTCAGTCAGATCCACAGTGGAGTGAAGAGGATTGACTTATTTGCTTTTGTTAGCGATTAGTCTGGATTAGAACCTGAGGCTGCAGCTTAGCTGCTTCTAGCACAGGATATGAGGGTGAAACAAAGATTAATTCAAAAATCTCTTGACTTGCCTAATGATTAACATGTTGCGCTTGAACTTTTAATTGCATCCTTCGCCCTCACTTCCTGTTATTTAGCCACCGTTTGCTGCAAAGCCATAAAAATACCCAAACATTATTTTTTTTAAAAATGCATTCCTTGTTAGGTATGTAAACATAGTCTTGTTAATAACTTAGGACTGAAAGGAAGTTTGGAAACCAGGCCATGCTTAAAACCCCTTCTTTCCCCCAAAAGGAAAGCCCACTCAACATTTCTGAGCTGGAACATAAACATGTCTCTTCCTTCCTCTCTTAAACACTTCATATAGTCAAATATGATTTTTTTTTGTTGTTGTTGTTCCACTGTTGATGTAGCCTCCCTTTGTCATCATCTTTAACTAATTTCCTTCCAGAAATTACAGTAATGTAACCAAGTGCACGGCAGTCAGAACTAGTTCACAATATGATCACATTATGAAATCAAGCCAGCTGACTGTGGCCTTAGAAATGTGTTCAAGTGCAACAGAATTCACGCGGTTACTCCACTGTTTCCCACACAAATGATAACACAGACAAACCCAGACTCACCGAGCTCCGGCGGAGAAGCAGTTGTTGCGGTTCGGATGGAGGCAGAAGAGCGACGCCACGCAGTAAACACAGCACAACAACATGGACAGCAGGCGCCTCTTTAAAGACATCTTCAGTCTGGTAGAAACACAGGCAATGGGTAATGCTCCCCTTTCTTAAACAGGTATGGCATTTTACTCCAAGATGCTGTTTACACCAAATATTAAAAACTTCTATTAATTAAGGCATCAATTAAGTACTAATAAGCATATTTATTATTATATTATAAATGTTTTTTTTCTTTAGAGACTCTAAGCTTGTAAAACCTGTTGAAACAACTCAGTTTGAAAAAATATGTGAGAAATGTTTTATCGCGAGCTGAAAGTAGGGCATCACCACTGAAATAATTCAAAGCCTTCTGGAGGTCACACTGTTGTGCAATAACAAAAGGAGCAGAAAAATGCCCTGTCCTCCATCTCACCCTGACAGCATCACTCTCACAACATCATGATCACCTTAAGAGTTGTTCTCAGTAGAAATCTTTCCTGACAGACTGATCTCCCAAAATTTAGAAAATCCTTGATTTGGTTAAAAAAAAATGCTCAAAAAGTCCTTCAAATCAAACCCCACATGGAGAAAATCCCTCTCAACGATTGTAGGAGTGTAAACACAATCCGGGCTCCCTGGGGGCTGCTGGGCACTGGGCGCAATTTCTGCTGACCCATGCTTTGTTTTGAACGGTCCTGAAAGGTCTAGCAGGGGTGAATAACATTTACACATTGTGTATCTGTTGGAGCTGTTTTAGTTTGTTGAGAGGGAGGGGTGTGGACTTATTAAGCCAGATGAACCTGTGCTCTGCTGCTCTTTGCTGAAAGGTGTGACGGCACCGATCAGGCCGGACTAACCAATGAGATTGTTAACATTGGACATATGGAACCTGTAACACGATGATTTTAGAATCACTGATTCGCCTGCTTTGGAAATAACAACAAATGCTTTTGGGGTCAATAAAACAGTGGCTACACGGTCAAAAATCAGAAACTTGTGTCACATTAGCAACTCTGCACTGCTATTGGTTTGCCGTTCTCTTTGCAGATGATGCTGCAGGAAGTATAATGTTTGTCACTGTGTCTCCAGGCTCTCATGTCTGTCACATATCCTCAGTGTAAATCTGCTCTCATCTGTGAAGGGAACATGGTGCCAGTGGCGGACGTGCCAGTTCTAGTGTTCTCTGGTGAATGCCAAACAAGCTGCATGGTACTGATCTGTGAGCAAAGGTCCCGCTAAGGGATCATTATCATTATCACAATTATCAACATTTTCCAAAGCGTACAAATCGTACGCCAGGGAGGAGGGGTTAACACCCAACGTACGCTTTTCAAATAGTTAGAAAATGTCATTAAGAACTACGGAATTCGAGCACTGCTGCCTGACTGCCAATGCCGGGGGCATCCACTACTGTTCACTTGTATAACACTGCACTATTGCATGGTCTGCAGCGATATGGCCTCTGGTCTTGCGGATCAGTTCTAAGGCCTCACTGAATTCTCTAAAGTAGGCCATCATCGATTCACAAAAAGACTCTACTGATGTTTTTAGGCTGGAATAATCACGTTTTGCCACAACACTGGCATATCTCCAAAACTCTCCAAAAGTCGCCGATGTCACTGGAAAAAGTCGCTAAATTAGTCCCAAGTGGCTTTTTGGGAAAAAAAAACTTGGCCTGAAAAGTCCTAGTGACAAAGTCACTGAAAAAGAGAACTCTTTGTACACTTTGGAAAATGTTGAGAATTGTGAATGACCCCTAAATGACCCTGGGATATCAAGCCAGACTCATACGATCTGTTTCCTACAGTTTGGTCTGAAACATTTACACGAGTAGTCCAATGGAGGTCATTTTATAGGACCCTGACGGTGCGCCTATGTTCTTCCTTGCACATAGGAGCAGATGTCAGCCTTGCTGCTGGGTTGATGCCCTTCTACAGCCTTGCCCAGTTCTTCTCATGTAACAGCCCATCTCCCGGTATGTCCTCCACACTCGAGAAAGTGTGGGAGATACAGCAAACCTTGCGACGGCAAGTGTGGACGCAGCATCCTGGAGCAGGGGTAAGGAGAGAGCTTTTTGGGGGTTGACTAGTTGTTGCTTCTACAGCACACCTGTTGTCACTTTCATTTGCACCAAAATCAGATGAAATTAATTCATAGTGGTTTATGTTTCCCACTATACTGTGATGACTAAATGTTAATATTCGCCCTCCTGGCTTTGCATGTCAGCATGCTACTGTAACAGGCAGTAGGTAAAATAGGAGCTTCAGTAAAGAGGCTGCAACAGATTGTGTAGGTTCACTGATATAACTGGATATATAATAAAACCTTTACCTGTGCTGCAATAAAGAGAGGCAAGAGGAGGCGGACAGACAGCTGCAAAAATCCAGCTGCTGTGGCACTGGGATTATTATACGTAAACCACACCAACAAAAAGTGAACTTTCACAGGACCCCAATTAAGCTGCAGTACTAGAAACCCAGAGGGTTGGGATTAAAACCCTAAACTTTACACACTCAATGCTCAAAATAACTTCAAAACAGTAAGAGAAACACTAAAATATTCAAGTTAAATGATTGCTTTAAAAACAGCATGTCTGAATCATTAGCAGTTATCAAAGTCTTTATTTTCCAATCTACAGAATGAGGGCAAGCCGCAGTCGTCACACCTGCTGGCAGTCAACCCGTTTCTCATCTGACTGGCCATTGCCCCCTGCTGGGTTCCTAGTTTTCCCATGTCACAGTAATATTTGCCTGTTAGCAGAAAACACAGGGTACTCCTCGGGCTAAAAGGAATTTGATTAGACTTGCAAGTATCATAAATTAAACTTGACTTGATGACGGTGCGGCATGAAAAAAATATTTTGTGCCAAACCAGCTATAAAGAAAATGCAAGGAAAAGTGGTAAAAATAGATCGAGGTGTCATACCACAGGCTCAGTATGAATATCTGTACCAAACATTTTAATGCAATCCATCCAGTAGTCATCACGTTGGAGTCTGGACCAAAAGCGTGTATTGATCAGCTGATGTAAATATTTCATATTTTTTCATCCCTGGAGCCACATTTACACTGCAACTTTAACATATCTTTGATTAGCATCAGTTTTTTCAATGGCATGGTGGTGCAGTGGTTAGCACCATTGCCTCACAGCAAATGGTCCTGGGTTTGAATCCATTCTGGGGCCTTTCTGTGTAGAGTTTGTATGTTGACCTTGTGGTACTCCGCCTTCCTCCCACAATCCAAAAACATGCATGGGGTTAGGCTATTTAGTGATTCTAAATTGGCTGTAAGTGTGAATGTGAGTGGTTGTCTGTCTTTCTGTGTTATGCCTGTGATAGACTGGTGACCTGTCCAGGATGCATCCCGCCTCTCACCCTATGACAGCTGGGAGAGGCTCCAGCCCCCCTCTGACCCTGAATAGGATAAGTGGAAGAAGATGGATGGATGAGCGTGAAGCTAGCATCAAGCCTTGATTGAATAGAATAGTACAGCAACTCATCCTTCTCTCTTATTTCATTACACACACTTAATTGTATGGAAACTGACCAACATCTTGCTAGACAAGACCATTATTTATTAGTGGCAAAATGATTAGAATTATGTGTTGCTGAAATAGAAAATATCACTTAATCCACACATGCAGACATTTATTATTTCCATTTAAATATTGTATAACTTGCAACACTTTGAAATTAAAGGTTTACTAGTAGATGAAAAAGACAATTAGAATCAATATGTTACCGAAATGTAACATTCATTACAAATATGTGTAGGTGCACATTTGGGAAATATAAATACTGTATATGAAGCCTCTTTCGGCATTTTTATTCAAAAATTTAAAATTCTGATTGGTGAACTTGTATGGAAGCTAAAGTGAAATGCTGTTTCTCTAAACTTAATGTGATTGATAAGAAATATGTCAATGACCTATTAAAACTGTTACACATGAAACACGTCTGACAGGCCATACCAGAGTGTTGAGCTAATCATTACCTACATTTTTGATAAGAATTTAATTAATCAGAGTGATATTTTTCTTCAGCAGGGTATAGCTGCTGTTTGTGGGTTTTAGACGCTGGTGTGATGCCAGGTACTGTTTCGAGTGTGTGCAGAGAGAAAGCGTCATTAGTCTGATCTATTTGTGTGTGAATCCTAGTGGAAAATGGTCCCATCATGCCAGATGTCTCTCCTGGGGACTCTGGAGCCAAAATAGGATCCTAGCCAGCAGGGTTGGAGTTAAACTAAGCCTATTCAGCACTGCACTTTAGCTGCTTCTGCTTTTAAAGTTATAGTGTCACAGGTAATGATCAACAGAATGCACAACAGTTTAATTCTTAACACAAAAGTCTGAAAATGTGTCTGTTTTCAGCTCCCCTGTCATATATTCCTGTGTTATTGCAGTTCTGGACACTCATACAGTAAACCTGCAATCTCCAAAACAGAGTTTGCTTGGATGCATGTGGTGACAGCATGCTATTACTATCACCACATGCACTCTGGAAGATAATTTAATGCATGCTGCTGGCCTTCTTATGGAGGGGCAAACATGCTTGTTTTCTAGCACTTATTTTAAACTGGATAAATTTATAAAATGCATAAATACAGAGAAATAATACATCAGCTCCATATAATTTACTTTCTTTCATGGATTTATGTTTCATCAGTGGAATCATTTTTCTTCTGTACATTGTAACTGAAAAATAAAAAGCAAATTTTATTTACATGGTTTGTTTATCTTCATTGATGTTGCTCACAGCAAATACCTGCATGTGCATTATGTGCTTTGGCACTCAAAGACTCTTGATTGGGTCATTGCATTAAGCCCTCTCTATCGCTATTACCAAAAGGCAAAAACACCTCAGGTGTACAGCAAAGAGACACATTCATTTATTAAAAAAGGAAAGATGTTTGCCATTTGATGTACTAGCACTTTTCATCAGGCAGCAATAGTAATCATCTGCCCATTCATCCATTTTCTACTGCTTATCCGAGTTACAATAACTGTTTAACTCGTTATGTCGCAATAGCTAGCTGCTAACGTTGGCTAGCCACTTAGCCGGTTAGCTCTTGTTGCCTGACAACGGACTGGAAGACAAACAAACCACTAGCGCGTTAGCGGGTGCTGATCGGCTAAAGGACCTCAGTTTCTAGATTTTCAATCAAAGATCAGGGATGGCGGAGGACTGCAGGCACGGACAGGAGGAGGACCGCGGGCCCGGAGCGGCTCACCACGCGTTTGTCGTGATGGAGAGCCTGCTGGAGAAGCTGAAGTTGCTCAACTATGAGGAGTAAGTTCTGAGCAAACACAACATGAAGAACCTGTCCAGGCATTACTTCGTCTCCAGTCCGTACCTGCCGTCCAACTCCGGCGAACAGTTCTACATGTTCACCATCATCGCGGCATGGCTCATCAACATGGCGGGGAGGCCGTTCACCGAGCCGCAGGAGTACGACGAACCCAACGCCACTGTGTCCAACATCCTGGCAGAGCTGCGGGCCTTCGGTGTTCGGGTGGACTTCCCGCCCTCCAAACTGAAGTCGGGCTCAGGCGAGTACGTCTGCTTCGTGTTGGACCGACTGGCCGAGGTGGCGCTAACGAGGAGAGGCTTCGCCTTCAGGAAGCCGAGCTACCCGTCAGAAAACACAGAAGAAATGTCTGTGGTGGAGGACGCCGCCGAGCTCACGCTCAGCAGAGTCGAGGACGAGCTCATTGACGAGAGTGACGATGAGGAGGAGAATGTGATGGACCTGGAGGCTCTGAAGCAACAAAGCACTCACACTGAAGCTGAGCCGTCCTCCAAACCCGACGAGATCCTGGAGTCGACGCTCGACGCGGCGGATTGGAACCTGGAGGTGGAGCGAGTCCTGCCGCAGCTCAAAGTCACCATCAGGACCGACAACAAGGACTGGAGGATCCACGTGGAGCAGATGCACCAGCACAGAGACGGGATGGAGTCCTCGCTCAAAGAGGCCAAGACCCACCTGGACAAGCTGCAGGAGGACATCGGAAAGACGCTGGAGAAAGTGAGCAGCAGAGAGAAGTACATGAACAACCAGCTGGAGCATCTGATCCAGGACTACCGCAGCGCCCAGGCCAAACTCAGCGAGGTTAAAGAGCGCTACCAGCAGGCCAGCAGAGGAGTGATGGAGAAAACCAGAGCCCTGGCCGAGATCAGCGAGGAGTTGGAGAAGGTGAAGCAGGAGATGGAGGAGAAAGGCAGCAGCATGTCTGACGGAGCTCCGGTGGTGAAAGCCAAGCAGAGCCTGACGAAGCTGAAGCAGGAGATCGTTCAGATGGACGTGAGGATCGGTGTGGTGGAGCACGCGCTGCTGCAGGCCAAACTCAGGGAGAAGTCCAACATGGCGCGAGACATGCTCGCCACCAACATCCCCGAGCCCGCCGCCGGGCCCTTCACTTAGCGCCGCCGCCAGAAATCTCAGTTATACATTAAAAGTTTACTGGATGGAGCAGTTTTGATTTTAATGTGTTCTTTGTGAAACTGCTTTTATGGGTTTGTTTGTTTTTTGGTTTTTTTTATCTTTGCTTGTTTTTATCTGTAAGGCGACCTTGAGTGCCCTGAAAGGCGCCTATAAATAAAATGTATTAAATGTATTATTACATTCTGAGCAGAGATACGCAGATAGAAGTCAAAATTGATTAAAAAAATATGCTATTATTATTATGTTTTAATTTTATTCTAATTGTTGATTTAAAAGAAGATTCGTTATAATTTAAACGGGTAGTTGCACAGTTAAAATGTGCCAATGTATTGCAGAAAGCTTCTAGTAAATATTTCTCTAAAACATCTGATTCAGGTGGAAGCTTTTTTTTTGCCACTGAAAATTTTTTTTTCTTTTCTTTTCTTTTAGTATCTCATCATCCTACACTCAACCTTTCAGACCCACATCTACATGTTGTAGCTGTGTATAATCAACAGGGGGCAATACCAAACATATGTGGAACAACTATTTTAGACTCACAGCATCATTTCCTCTGGCTACATCTCGTGCATTAGTTGTTTGGGGTGGCACCAGCTCTGGCTCCGCCCCTCCAATGGCCACAAGTTGCAACAAGCAATAGTAATAATAATGGAGACAACAAATGACATTAGTAATGCCACAGAAGTATTAAACCTTAGCTTTTCAAATGTGTTTCATAAGTACAAATATAGTAAGAAAACAGTTATTAGGATGTGTATTTTTGCTTTATGTGTCTTTTGGTATAAATAGTTTTATATATAGTTATATATGGTGTTAAGACTGTATTGTCTTGCGATAATGTTCCTTACTAGAAACACAACAGTATCACAGTGTAACAGTGGGCCAGCACGCACAATGGCAATTTTATTCAGTGGTTTACTTTTATTAGTTACACACCTACTTTAAATTTATGTCTTCCCTAATGAGGAAAGCTAAATGATGAGTTTAATAACCCTAAGACGCTCTAGTTTAATAAAACCAAAACAAAAAAACCAAAACAAACATCTAGATTAAAGATGATAAATACAATAAAGTGACTATAAAAGTCGCTTCCCTGCTTGGAAGAGAGAGCCAGCAGACATAAGGCTGGGACAAGGTTCAGCCACAAAGAGGCAACATCAGCAACGGATGAGCAGTGAAAGGGTACATATGTGCTCTCTCCGATAGTGTGTGTGTGTGCGTGTGTCTGCAGGCTCTCTGTGTTTGTGTGTGAGGGGAGGGGATAAGAGAGACCTGCTGATAATGCTGTGTTTCTGTCCTTCTTGCATTAGTTGAAGGGATTTTAAGGACACGGGTGAGACTGCAAAGATCGAATGGGCGTTTTAAGAACAAGCTAACTCTCGGAAACTCTGGAATCAGTCAGCAGGGAAACATTACTACAAACTAGATTAACGTGAGGGGCCTTGCTGAGCAGATTCTTCTCATTGCTGTGATCAGACTTCTTCTGCACTGTGATATCTGGGGTTCCGTTCGGTATGTTAAGCTGCCTGAAATAAGTTTAAAACTTGGTTTTGAGGATCTTGGCAAATAAATTTTTTAGAATCACATTTTGTGTTTCGATGGACAATTACTGTGAAAGATAAATCCATGATTGCGATCACAACCATGTCGGCCCATCTCAGCTATACACAGGCTTTGTGAATTTCACTGGACACGCAGTCATCGTACCTCCTGTTAAGATGACTCCTGACGCCATGGACTCCAGCCAACCAGTGACCCCCAGTGACATGAAGCAGATAACGGGTACGATCCTCAGCATTGCCTCTTCCCTTATCATCTCCACAAACCTGCTGGTGGCAGCTGCTTTACTGAAGCTACTCCTCAAGAAGTGCAGCCAGAGTTGGTGCTTTGTCCTCAACTTGGCACTAGCTGACAGTCTGGTTGGCGTAGCCATCACCGGACTGGCCGTCGAAGACTTCAACAGTGTCAGTTACGCTCATCTTCCCTTGAATGCCACGCCTTCCACTGCCCAGGCCAAGGCCCGGTGCTTGAAGCGAATGGCCTTTGTGATATCACCCTGCATAGCATCCATCATGTCCATGTTTCTCATCTCACTCGACCGCTATGCTGCCATCAAGATACCCCTGCGGTACTCGCTGCTGTCTGGGAAGGGGACTGCAGCTGGGTCCTTGCTGGTTCTGTGGATCACCTCCATCACTATGGGATTCATGCCAGGTGAGAAATAAAAATTATTAATCAATTAAAAGTGTGTTTAAAAGGCACATGTTAAAAAAGGCCTATAGAAGGTCAAATCTAAGAGTCTGAGGGTTTATTAAATAGGGTTTTACCTCTTAAACCCAAGGATACTGTTTGAAATTTCTACCTGGAAAAGAATTAAAAATCCCCAAATGTAGTAACTGCTGAAAAACTGTAAGTTCAAAATACAGGACACTGGGCTGTATGGAAAAGAAGCACAAGTCTTGTTTTACTTTGTACTGGCCTTGAGGTTCCTTTGAGATTCCTCGATTTTTGAAGGCTTGCTCAGGATGTCGCAGGTCACACTGAGATTGCCTGCAGGCCTTCGGGTCATATTTTGACCATGTGTGGCTACCTTTTGATTGACAGGTTGCTGTCATATGAGCGTGCAGGGTCTTAGTACTGTAATGAGAGGGCTAACAGCATGCACAGTAAAATCTGCCCTACTGGTTTTCAGTGAGACAGATCGTGCCACTCCATTTTTTCATTCCTCTAAAATGGCAAGCCCACTAATGCTTGCCAGCACTCTCAAAGTAAACATTGCACCTGTATGCTCGTTCTCGGCATGAAGCCATACTGCTGCTGATCGTCACCTCTCTCCTTAACCTAGCTTCAACAACTCGTTCCCATAGTTTCAACTTTATCCCATTGTAGTTGCTACAGCTCTGAACATCACCCTTGTTTTTGAAAATTCATACCAGTACACTTCTCCATTCAGGCATCCTCTCACTCTCGTATTAAAAAATCTGGTCAAAAACTCCGCTGCTCTCTCTCCTAGGCATCGCCATACCTCAACAGGTTTGTCATCTGGACCAACCACCTTTCCACTCTTCATCCTTTTCTTAGCTGCCCTCACTTCCTCGTTACTGCTTTGTCTACTGTTGACTTTCTTCATCTCCATCTCTCCCACTTTTTCTTTTCTAAACTCTTCCTTTGAATACTTTCTTGTACTTCCTTTCTTGCTGTCGATCCACATTCTCCCTTGATACCACCCTGCAGTCCCCTATCTCCTTTAGACTACACCTTCTACATAAGTTGTGTCCACCTGTGTGCACCTTCCTCCACTCATGTGCTACCCCGTGTTCCTCTTCTTAAACTATGTGTTCATCACAGCCGTTTCCATCCTTTTTGTAAAATCTACCACCATCTGTCATTCCATATTTCTCTTCTTAACGCCACATGCACCCACTACCTCATCATCTCTGTTCTCTTCACAAGTCTATTAAATTCTGCTCCAGTCGTTCCTCTTTTCTTCTAACTGACCCCAACATTCAACATCGCCCCTTCGATTTCCAGCTTCAAATTCACGATCCTGTCAGACACACTATTCACAAGATTACCTCTACCCCATTTCTCTTCCTATCTACACCAGCTTGAATCCACCTCCAGTGGTCCTGGCCTTGCTTCCCTTCCACCTGGTCTCCTGGACACATTGTATATCTACCTTCCATCCATCATATCAGGCGCTCTCTCCCTTTACCAGTCATAATCCCTACATTTAGAATTCTCTCACCTCCACAATCCTGCCTTTCCTTCTCTCTCGCGTCAGTTCAATTTTATTTATATAGCGCCAAATCACAGCAAACAGTCACCTCAAGGCGCTTTATATTGTAAGAGCCAGGCTCAGGGAGGGGCAGTCATCTGCCACGACCAGTTAGGGCTGAGGGGAGAGAGACAGGACAAAAGACATGCTGTGGAAGAGAGCCAGAGATTAATAATAACTAATGATTAAATCCAGAGTGAAGAATAAACAGGGTAAAAAGAGGTGAATAAGAAGAAACAGTGCATCATGGGAACCCCCCAGCAGCCTAGGCCCATAGCAGCGTAACTAAGGGATGGTTCAGGGTCACCTGATCCAGCCCTAACTATAAGACTGATCAAAAAGGAAAGTTTTAAGCCTAATCTTAAAAATAGAGAGGGTGTCTGTTGCCCGAATCCAAGCTGGGAGCTGGTTCCACAGAAGAGGGGTCTGAAAGCTGAAGGCTCTGCCTCCCATTCTACTCTTAAGT
>JAVDPK010003063.1:582749-595780 GCA_034780415.1 Cichlasoma orientale | reverse complement strand
CAGGACCCTCAAGCTCCCAGGCCTCTGGTAGAGGACCCGAGCTTGAAGGTCAAAAAGACCGCCCGTAGGGGCGAGCTAGGATTTTTTATATATATATATATAATTTTTTTTTTAAGTTGTCATAAATATAATGTGTAGTCCAGTCTCCAATGAGACATAGTACTGAAGGAGAGGTTATTCCTCCCTTACACCACAAGAGGGAGTGAAATGAGCAGGTCTAGTAGGGGTAAACAGGCCACTCACTGTAATACAGTGCGCCTAGCACAAGTCTAGAGACTATACAAAACGTGTAACGATGTATTATGTATTTATGTTTGCAGAATATAGAGTAAACTCATAAAGCCACACTGGCTTTAACTGATTTTAATCCAAGTGTGCAACATGGACCTGCCAGGCAGGAGGAAAAGATGAAGACCACAGAGGACCACAGAGGAGACTACAAGGATGACATGTAGATGGTTGCTGTGACAGAGGAGGTTGCTAGGGATACGGTGAGATGGAGGCAGATGATGCGCTGTGGCCACCCCTAAAGGGAGCAGCCCGAAGAAGACAAAGATTAAGTGCAATATTAAATTATATAAGCAGACAGTAAAATGCTGGAATAAATCTGTTATTTTTTAATAAAAGTAAGATAATTAATCTACACAGTTTTTATTATTAATATTTTCTGTTTCATTTTTTTTCATATTGAGTGCACTCAAAAAGCTGCACTTTAAAAATAAGCGATACTGTAAATGAAAATACAGTCATAGTATAAATAAAAACAAACAATAATAATACTGTAAACACCTCTAGACTGTGGCTAGTCTAATAACATTTCACAGCATAATGTGCTGAACATGCAAAGCAGTCAGTTTAATGTTTCTTAAAATATATACAAATAGCATATTAGCCACCGTCTTGATGTCTCAAAGTACAGTAATACCAACTATTTCATAAAGCTTGGGTTTAAATTTGAAAGATTGGTGAGCGATTGCTGTGTTGCAGGGATCGTGTGTCTGTATCATAAGTTTGTCTCCGCCTAGCGGTTTCCATATTATTTTTTTATTTGAAAAACTTTGCTGAGTACCTGTATTTTCAGGTACAGATAATCCTACTTTAAATGTGAAATGCATTCCAGTCTGTCTGACATGCAGCACATCAATGAAAGGAAAATAACACTGCAACATTTAGGACAGGGCTTCAGGTAAAGTGTTTGGATGTGTTGGAGGAACACGTAGCGCGCAGTCTCCACACAGTCCCGATCAGGGTGTGGCGACCGTAGGTTTCTGCGCGTTACGAACTATGTGGCCATTGTGACAGAGGGCAATCACTTTGAACTTTGTTACCCGTGAGCAACATTTTTGCCCTGCGCCCTCCCACTTTGTGGAGCGTAAGGCAGGATTTGCATACACAGGAGCAGAGCGCCTCCCTCAATAGTTTGGTTTTCCTTTCCAAAGAAGTACTTTCCTAACCGGTCCGTCCTCTCCAGTTTGCTCGGCGGATGTGGAAGTTAAACTCGTGTGGATCAGCTCCTCCGCCCAGCCAGCGCTGACAAACTTGTGCGCTTTTTCTTGCTGCGCTTTTTTCAGTCGCTCGCCGCCGTTGTTTTCCCGTCGGTTTTGTGAGGGGTCTGGGCCGATCCATTAAGATGTCTCATAGCAAGAAAACGACGACGACGACGACCTACCGGACCGTAATGGCCTCTCCGGAACCGGTGACTAGAAAAGTGATCACCGGGACTACTGTGATCCCCGGCGGGGTTATGCCATCGGTGACGCCGGTGCCTCAGGTGTCCACAGTGCCGTACGCTGTAAACGGCTCCAACTATGGAACGCTGCGTTACCTGGTGCCGGTACAGCAGCAGCAGCAGCAGTCCTACGTCCTGATGCCGCAGGCTATGATGCAGCAGCCGGTGATCCAGCAGCCGGTGATGCAGCAGATGGTGTCGCAGCAGATGGTGTCGCCGCAGATGGTGTCGCCGATGTACCTGCAGAATCTGCAGCACCTGAGCGTTAGCAGCCAGGACTCCACCGACTTGATGTTCCAGCAGCATGGGTTGGCAGAGGTGAGGCCCATGTGCACGTTCATCTGAAAATGATTAAGCAATGATGCAAAAAAAATTGCACACAGCTCTTATTAGTTAGTAAATGCACAACAATTAAGAATGAAAGTTTCTTAAAATATACCCGCATTAAACAAAAATCATACAAAGTTCCCAAAACAAAAGATCCTTGCAGAAGCTTCATTAGAAATAAGATATATGCAAGCAGCACGGCACTTTAATGGGATTTATTTCTTATTTAAAAGATAAAATAGCAATTTTATACTACTACTTTTTTATTACTTTATATTAGATTAGTGTGGTATTTGTTAAACTGATTCACTAGCAGCTTGTTTACTGGACAGTTTAGTGCTGTTTTGTGACTGATTTCACTCTGAAACTGTGCTTTTCTCATTAGAGCTAAAAACACATGGATACATGGCTGCGCACGAGCATCAGTCCAGACTGCATGGCTTTAATGCCGTCTGCTGTCTGCAGCTGCATCTTATTGCTATGAGACGGAGCTTATATAGAAATCAGTTTCTGCTCACACACGGCTGTTAAGCACCTCTGGATCGCTGATTAGTTTCAGTCGCACTTTCCTGTCAGAGCAGGAAGGTGGCAGACTGCAGGGTGCAAACGTGGCTCAGCCATCAGAACTGCGTTAGCAACGCAAGCGTGTTTCCAGCGTGGCATCATCTTCTCATTTCTCACACTGTGCTGTAAGTTTTCACAAGGCTGAGGTGATGTTTGTGCACTTGAAGATACTTTCTGCCTGCTGGGGTAGGAGAAGAATTTAGATTTTTCTATATGGTATTGTTTAAAAAAGGAGTCCAGGAGAGTGAAAATCTGTTGTGTATATTGAGTACTGCATAAAAACAATATGCACGCAGTGAGTTCACACAGCCAGAAAGCATTTAGCTGACAATTCTTTCACCTTTTTTTTTTTGCTGATTTTATATCTTTAAAGATAAAGGGAAAAGCATCAGTGCATTAATACTTATTTATCTGTATTACAGTTAGAACCTCCGCTCATAATAAAACACTTACACTGGACCTACGCGTGGAGGTAGTAGTACCGTGCCTGCAAACCATCTCCTAGTTAGCAGTTTCTGGTTATGATTCATTTCACTCTAACCTGTCTGATGCCAATAAAAGGCTAAAAATAGAAATGGAGAAAATGGAAGCTGCCTGTATCAACAGCTGTTAAGTATCGAGTTCTGTTATTTAATTTGTATATTCAGATTCTCTGATTACAGTCATTCATCACTTTTCTTCACTGCTTATCCAGTAGAGCAACAAAAATGTCATTTTTGTTATTTTGGACTGTGTTTATGGAGGTTTTAATGGTCTTGCATGGCTTTTGGTTTTGAATTGTATGAAGGCATTAAATATTAAACATGACTGCGTATTTGGAGGTAATCTTCATGAGGCAGATTGAAATCCGTAGTATGGTCATGTGAGGCACGCAGCCCTGGCTGTGAGAACAGTAATGCCACTCACTTGCAGTTAAAAGAATTTGTTTGCAGGGTGCAGCCAATCAGAAGAATGCTGGCTTACAGGGAGAGGATGGACTGAACGGCTGCACCAAGACTCACTGTGAGATAAATAAGGATTATTTTGAATTGCGAAGCATACAAAGCTTCTCTGGTAGAGTCTAGGAATACAAACATGGAACCAGAAATGAGCAGAATTAATGTGCTTTAAATATCCTGGATTATCTGCCCACCTTTGTTCAAGGATTAAGGAACTTTTACCAGTTAGGCCCATTGTCAGTCAAACAAACTGCTTTAAACTCATATCACTGGCAAAATATGATGTGGCATTCTTAACTATAAGCTCCCGTGAACTCTGCTTTAGGTCTCAGAGTTTGCCAGCTTAGCGTACTCACAGTGAGCTCTGATTTCTCTGAATCTCTGTCTGCCTCGGTTGCTCGTTGACGTACGAGGCCCCAGTGTGGTCCTCCGGTTGCCACGGTCATGCCAGTGAACACGTCCCTGCTTCAATAATCACTTCCTGAATATGTTGGCCTCTGTGCCCGGAATGGTTTACACAAGGTTTCTGCTGCAGGCTGAAAACATTTGAATGATATCTGCTTTCCGCTCTTTCCTCTGCTTCCTCTTTAATAAGCGTATTTCCTTAGATAATGGTTTGATTTCATGTTTCTAGTCTCGAGTGCAGCAGAATATTGACTTCCACCGGGCCTTTTCTTTTGGCCTCTGGCTGTCCGGATCACTTACAAATTCATGTTCGTTCTGTTGTTTGAGACCCAAATGCTCATAATGTGCGTGATAAAGAAGCGGCGCCCCACCCCATCTGACTGCGCCGAGGCGGCACGCCCTTACTTTTGAGCACTGTTCCACCTGACGGGGTAGACCGTAGTGATCAGAGGTTAAACTGCCGCTCCGCCTTTCGTTTTCACTCAATTGTCACTAATTTTTAAATCAGTGAAGGACGTAGCAGCTGATTTGTTATGCCAGTAACTTAAAGCAGATCTCACTTTAATAAAGGCTGCCATGCTTTATAGAGTACATATCATATCACAATAATATCACATCAATAACTGAGCAAAGTGGTGCTCTGCATTTCACATTTTTACTGTGATTTTTGGCTTTAGCGGTAAATCTGATGGAGTTCTTTATGTTTCGGCCAATTCGCGTCTTGTTTGTGTCACTGGGATGCTTTTTGATCGTTACTGGCTCACATTCAATTTTCGATTTTGCCTTCAGAGCGACATCAGGGACAGGAACAAGTATCAACATCCTCCTCACAATGAAGCCCTGTTTAATTTCTCCAGTGTGCACGGTTAAAGCAGCTGGATTGAATTGTTTGGCACCTTGTTACCGGGTAGAACTCAAATGTTACAAAAATGTGTTTTCCGTGTAACTTCCCAGACTCAGTGACCTCCATTTATTTTTCAGCTTCATTTTTTTTAGTGAAGGGTGTGATGTAAAGAAGCACAGATTAAAATTTATGCAGACACATTGTATCTGAAGAGTGCAGGGGGGAACCTGGGAAACGAGTCGAATAGAGCTGAGTGTTGTAGGGCAGCGACAGTTTGCGCTGCTACAAAGTGCTGCTTATGTAACATCAGGTGGAGACGGCAGCAGCATGTGCTGCTGCAGATTATCCATGATGAGACAACTTTTTGGGTCTATCAGAGTAAATTTCAAGCCACGGTGGAAGTTACTAAGGGGCCTCGGGCTTCGGCCTGCTCTAAAGGTTCAGATTCAGACAGCCTTTTCTATGTGTGGCTCTGTGTGATGTCACAGAGAGGTGCTCAGCTTGAACGGGCTGCACCAAAGCCCAGTATAAGATAAATGAGGATTATTTTGAACAACAGGTGCAACTTGAATAGTTCGTCTTCACCGGTTGCCTAATGTTGAAAGTCTGTACACATTCTCAGGCTATAAATACAAATGGTTTGTTCTCTTTATTATCATTAACATATGGTTCAAAAATATAAATTTGTTTTGATATCCATGAGTTTTAATGGTGCGTATTATGCTTCTTTCTCCTCTCCCTCTTTGGTTTTGTTTCAGAGCATCAGTGGGAGGTCTTCATCTGTGTTCAGCCAGTCATCCAGTCCTGTCAAGAGCCCCGCGCCAAGTGTTGAGGAGGAGGTAAGAACACACACTCACACACACACACGCACAAAAGCCTTCTGATTGGGTAAAAAAAAATGCTCGGTAAGCCCAAAGTCTTGGACCTGCGTAAGCACGCGCTCTTTGCTGATTATAAAGTTACAAAAGCGCATATTTTAAATCTGCATAAACTTAATTGAGTTCATTTTATGGTGATGACACAAATGACAAGTGAAAATAATGTTGCGCATAAGAAAAAAAAGAAAAGTCAGCACAAATAGAAGTACAAGTTGAAACTGCACCAATTGACATTTCACGTCAACGATGAACACATCATTAGGCAAATGAGACTGTAACTTGTTATAGCAAGTCAGAGGCGGGCCCATTACCTGACGGTGTCATTGCAAAGTCATGATAAGAAATAGACAGAAGAGGCTTTGCACCACACCGCAGTCTAGTTCAGCAGGTTCGCCCTACGAGAAGCAGGAGACTGATTTTGTACTGACACGTAAATGCAAAGTATGGACTGAGTTATAGTTGTATACATGTTATTATATGAGCATTAACTCAACATTAGCACGAAGCTCTAGGGGCAGAGAGTGACTGGATCTGTAGCTTCAGCTGCATTTCAGTGATATTTTAACATTAGCTGCACACTAACGTGTAATTACTGAGGTTACACCTGAGTATCAGCACTGATACAAATGAATACAACGAAAGAACAACGCAAAATTGTGCTCATCAAAGCAGGTTTCTGTCTGAAGTAACAATCGTGTAATAACCGTGTCCTCGTTTCCCAAAACTCTCCCTCTTTGCCAGCGCGTTAAAGAATTTAAAGTGGAAGGTCTCATTTTGGGAAGGAGCTGTTTCTTCAACCTGAGAAATGAAAAGGACAGAAAAATGCAAAAGGGGTGCGGAGTTCATCTGCGAGTTTGACAGGGACCCGCCCATTAGACTCAACATGGGAACGCTAGTTTGTGAAATTACAGTAGCGTAGTGTTTTCTTTTATTTCTGGGTTTGTTTTAAAATGATTTCAGCCAGGGGCGATTCTGTGCGCATGCATACCTCCGGTGTGCGCAGCTACGCCCTGCTTAACAGTCACACTGTTACCAAAGCGCAGGACCTCAAACGGTCACAGGGCTGACAAACCAACACGGGGTGGGTGTGATGTTTGAGGCGTGTCTGGCCACTTCCCAGAGGCCTTCGCTGTAGGTGGGTGCATTCTTTTGATTTGAACCTGCAGCGTCATGTATATGGCAGTTGTTTCAACAGGGAGGATCTTTGATTTTGAGAGCCAGTGTGGCATTTTTATTGGCACAGCCCAACAAAATCCTGGCTGTATTTAAATGCACAGAGTAACTGTTGAGTCCAACGGTCCCTCGCTGTTGTTTCCCAAATTAGGCACCTCCTTTAATTTCATTATAAATGTGCCATTTTTGTCTTTTTCTTCACCAATTTTTCCTTCTTAGAATAAAGAGGTTTGACATGAGCTGTAAAGCCTCGTAACGACAGTCTGAGGTTGCTCTGCCTTTCCATCAGCCGTCTGCAGAGAGTCTTGGAGCTGCCTCTAATCTGCTTTTGCTCCAAACTCGCTCGCTGCGTTATTTCCTGTCAGCCACAGCTTCAGAAAATGATTTGGCCTGTCAGGCTTCAGGCACTAAGTAATTGATCAGCTTTCCTTGACCTGCTTGAACATGGATGATTTCAGTTTTTAGTGCGGATAAAGTGACATGAAACAGGCTGTCCCATCAGGGATGTGGCTGACCTGACCTTTATTTTTTAAACAGCCTCAGAAAAGGAATGCCTGTCAGTCTGTTTCACGTTTTTCATTTTGAACTTATCATTTTGAAGACCTGAGAAGCCACTTTGAGCACAACTAGCGCTCTTTTACTGTGTGACACAGTTTTGGATATTTGATGTTATTGACTAGAATGTTTCTCAATTCACAACATGTGTTTGCAATGAAAACAGCTGCACTGCTGCAGCCGGCAGGATTGGAGTGCTTAAATTGTTTGTCTACGTGGGAGGGAAGCAGCTTTAAAAACCAAAAGCATGATGGATTCCTCCAGTGTGCAGCGATGGCTGGAGTGCTGTTAAATGTCAGGGAGGCGTTTTGACCCCTGTTATCTGAAGACTAGAAGGCATTCCTGAGTATTTGAGGGGGAGATGATTATTAGATGCACATTACAGATGCAAATACAGATGCTAGGAGGCTACACAGAGTAAATAAAAAGAGTTTGAATCTGAAGTGTAAAAGGAAATTCATCGTCCAGGCGTGAAAAATTAAGCCAATGCAGAACTGCCAGAAACTGCAGTTCCTCTAAAGGGCTCTGGATAAATCCCCCCTTTACTAATAACTGTATGGTGGGTGAATGTTTGAATGTTGTTATTTTAATGGAATTATCTGACAAACAATATGAGTTGCGTTGGAAAACCTCTGCTTTGGAAAGTGAAATTATAGTATTTTATTAGTCTGGTACTAATAAGCAGAAATGTATGGCTGGCCAGCGCACTTGGACCGTCGTTGTTTGTGAGCACCGGCGCTCCTAATTGCGTATTTGTCCTTAAATGCCGGTCGAATTGCAACCACATACGATAGAGCAATAATTCTTTTTGCATATAAAACCAGAGAATTTACACTTGCATATCATGCATTCAACATGTCAGATATGGTCCGGCGGACTTGTTCTATTGTAGGTCATAAAGGGTTAAGATGCAGCTCGCTAACCAGGCACGTTGGTGCTAGCTCGTTGGTAACTTGGTACTCCACCAAATATGGTAATTTCTGGCTCCCCCAAAATTGGCATAATTGGCCTCTACATAACTGGCTGAGGCCAAAATGCACAGTCCAGTAGCCAGTAGGTAAAGTTATCCATCTTTTATATACAGTCTGTGTTTCTGCTGTGTAACACACTGTGTGGGAGCAGCAGATTCAGTGTAACGTATAAAAAGTAATAAAGTGTTTGTGACTTCATTTGAATTAAGTCATCTTTCATAGGTTTTATAGCGTATGGCAGCCGTGAGTAAAATGTTTCCAAAACCAACACAACGTGACTGATTAACAACGTGAGTCAGTGATCGCTTAACGAAGGTGTGGCAACGCAGCAGAGCCGACCCTCCTCGAGCTCAAACTCTGTCTGCTTTCTAGATCTGATTTGTATCAGAGGCCTACAGAGAGTAGGTAACCATCATGCGTGTCACCAGCCAAGTCTCACCTTAATTTCTAGACATAAACATGAAGAGATCAAAAGAGGAAAAAAAGTTTCCCGACCCATTCTGAAAATGTTATCCACAGTAAAATCTTTAATCATGCGCACATTGAAGGGACGCTTGCAGTTTAGGTAAACTATCATTGCCTAAACAGTTGCCTTCACTCACTGTCGCAGAGTCAGCCTGCAGTGACCATAACACATTCCGCACTGATCATCGGCTGCTTTGCATGCAAATGCAAGTTTGTAGTAACAGGTTTGTACAGGTTGAAGTCAAAATTCTATATGTGAGCATATTTATGACCTGGGAGAGCGTCTGTGACACCTGGCACGATAAAATGTAAATTCCACATGGTAAAAGATTCATGTGATGCACAAATGCACAGCTTTTGAAGGGTATGGCAAACAGCATGTCTGTGCACGTGTTTATTACTTCTGTGAAGCAAAAATCTTTGTGCTTGAGGACAGAATTAATTTTTATTAAAAGGGAGTGCTTTTTTTTTTTTTCTTTCATCTTTTGTGGCGGTAGTTTTGGAGACGGCTCTCGCTCGTTTCATCAAAATGAAGTGACACCCTGCCAGCTTCATGTTTTCCCAGTTTTGTGTGGAAGCACTTGACTTACCTGCACAAAGCCCATCTTAGAGCATAGTAAGATGAACTGGAACAGGGGTGCAGCTGAAGAATGTTTTCATAATTACTCAGTCTTCTGATGTTTTTCTTGATTAGTTAAATGCTTTGATGAAAGAAGATGATGCAAACAGATATGAGTTTATGATGATAGTGGTGCAATCCCAGGGTTTGGAAACTCTGTCTGAAAGGTAATCTGTTTATATAACTTAGTTTAGCTCCATGGAACTCCTGTTCTCACTACTTGCAGGAAAAAACGTCTGTTTTTATAAAAAAATTTTGACTATGGACCTCAATCTTATGCAGAGAACAAACAAGTCTCAAAGTCCCAAACTGGGTTGTGGTCTATGATCTCTGCCACATTCTCTTAGGAAGATGTTTCTATCTTTCAGGATGGCAACTTCTACATCTCTGCTTCTGTGTAAACAATCAGATCCCGAGGGATCTGGGAAGTATTTAGCATGCCAAAAATGTTCTGCTGAGTGAAGAACTTTATGTGTAATTAACCATGTTGGTTGTTGACAGATGCTTGTTGTGCAGGATGCAATCTTTACGACTGTCGTCTGTGAGCGTGATAATGAGCTTAGGTCACACCGAAGGCTTCTGCAAGTTTACGCTCAGATGCTTCCTTAGAGGCTTCTCCCATGGCTGCGCGGTATGTGAGGCATTCAAGCCTAATTATACGATGGCAAAGGAGGGAGTTGCACTGTGGCGAGGCGAGAACACCAATCAAGACGTCATGTTTTTTTTTTTTCTGTTTACTCTGTGGGAATCTCTTCGGTATCTTGGTTCGTTTTTCCGAACTGGTTCCTCAGCTTTAATTAAAAGATCGTAAATATTTGTAGCTCACTCTGTGCCCAAGGCTGCACTGTGATGGCTCGTCTGTGTGGAGTTTGCATTTTTTTTAATAATATAAAAAAGTAAAAGGAAAAGTATCCCTGTATCTGTAGTTGATTTCCGCATTTTAAAAATGTACTTTATGCACATTTGAATGAACTTGGAGTTAAATTCTCACAGCCCACGTTTTATGGTGTTAATTGTATAAGATCAACTGCTGCTCCACACAGATGCAGCCCAGCTGATCTGGGTTTCCAGTCATGGTTTCTGCAGGGTCAGCTCATGAAATCTTCTTCTACATATACAAACATGTTTCAAAGGGCTGAAACACATCTATCTTTTTTATTTCTTACTGCGCGAGTATACCATCTGCTCCCTACTCTCCTCTGCTGATAAACAGCCACAGACCTGAAGCCTGTGGGGTAGATGACTTATAGCACTTATGCTGCAATCGCATTGCCTTTGCATGAGTTTGTGAGGAGTTAGCTTCACGGTATCTCTTCAAATTTGTCATTTTTTTCTATCTCAGTGTCATATTTTATTTTTATTCCGAGTTAATTGATTTTGGTTTGTGGTTGTGAAAGCTGAGCCTGATGAAATGCCATTAAATGAGCAGATTAAAAGCCATTTATCGAACCAAGTTCCAAAAGCCCGCTCAGCTGTGCTGATCTCTTTCATGCTTGTAATCATTTTGACTCTTTTTTTTCCTCACAATTTTCTGAATGCTCATAAGTGATAGATTCACTGAGTGCACCCCACCTCATCTAACATCCTCATTTTTAATCCAGCCCGCTGATGTCTGATGGGCCCAGTTGTTTTTCTAGGAATGGCAGTGACGTGGACATTGATCAAGTTCCCTAAATTAGAGGCTGGTTTTGTATGCATGCGTGAATAATACCGTCCAGGACAGCCGGATTCTTCCACGATATCTCCATCACACGAAAGTCCGTCTGGTCTTCAAGACCAGCTGTGGTTTGACTTCAAGTGGAGCACTTGTAGCCAAACCGCAGTTTGTTGGATCCAGTCAGTGTCCCGCGTCTACTGACTAATAAGATTTCAGTTACATGTGACAATATATAGTTTATCCAATCAGCTGGCATGTATGTTTTTAATGTGACTGCCTTTTTAATTTAAGGGACAAAGATGACAAGAATCATCTAACGGCATGCTAACTGCACCGTTACCTTTATTATCTGCTTCCAAACTTTTAAAGCTTCCCAGACTGAAGCTTGTTTTTCCTCTTTAGCTTTGCGTACATCACATGTTTTGCCCTTGGTATACGGTAACAGACAGATGATTCATCCAGTCAACGGCCAGGTGTGTTTTTGAAAGTGCCTGCTCCTCTTCAGTTTCCGAGATGGCTCGTGTGGTGCACCAGGTAGAAAAGCTGGAGAAGCGCTGAAGCTTTAACAAAGAAAAAGCAAAACATAATTGTCATTGTGAATCTCAGGCCTAAATTTAAACTGTACTGTAAAGCTGTGGTTTTGCTTAGGATAGACTGTTATCTTTGAGACCGCTATTAGATGGTTGTTTAAAGGGTTTTAATAAAGTTATTAGATATTATGATCTTAATGTCCTGGTTTTTACACAAACCTGCTGAACTGAGAACAAATGAAAAGCAGAGGTGACAGTCAGAGAACCCACCGATGATGATTGCTGCGCACACCTGAAACTATTAGATCAGCAGCAGTTTTTCTCAGACACACAACCTCTGCTCTGCAGTGACGTGTGTTTTCATTGTTGCTATGGTGTGTGTCGGGCAGGCTTTAGTGTTATTTCACCTGCTTCGGCTGCTCCCTGATTCACGAGCGGGTAGCTCCACGTGTTTTGATTTTGCAGATTTTTACAGAAGATGCCCTTCCTGACACAATCCCAGAGGTATTTGTGTCTCCTCCCAGGAAACACAAATCACATATTTAAGCAAGTGCAAGTGGCTTCTGTTATCATAAAGGCACTTTCTGTCTCTGATGAATGCATCGGGAGCAACTCGGGGTTCAGTATCTTGCCCAGGGATACTTTGGCACGCAGACTGGAGCAGCCGGGAATGGACCCACCAACCACGCTCTACCTCCAGAGCCACGGCCACCCATCCAGTATATAAATGAATACCCTGTGGAGCCAGGTTATTTCACCTGTTTCTAATTCATATTAAAAAAGAAAAACTTTGGCAGTCGAAGCTTAACTGGTTACTAACGTGCCGCCTTTCTTGGCTGTCGGTGAATAAGTCTATCTCGGTGAGCATGCACTGCATGTCAGCACTGTTCCTGAGCTACAACATGATGGCTCGTCACATTTACATAGTCTGCGTCTGTTAAGGTGATACTCACAGTTACACCTGCCCTAAAAGATTTCCTGGGAAGTACACAAACCCCACCTGTTCAGTGCGTCCCATTGTGTTCCTTCTTTTACTCATTGAATTCCAAATAACTTGTGCGACCGTGTGTGGGAGTTGGTTATTTATTTCCTAACAGAGGAATCTGAAAACTGTGGCCAAAACTTGTGAACTTAAGGACGAACTCAATGTGACATTAAACCTCATCTTAATGAGATTAAAACTTTTAAACCAAAGACTGGGCCCCGGTTTGTGTAGATTTAAGATTTTCGTGTAACCCTAAGCAGAGTAGCGGTGTCATGCATTTCGCTTATGGACTTGTATGGGCTCTCTTATCGTTTCACTCTTGTGGCCGGATAAAACCGTTTTCATCTCATCAAATTAAAATAAGAGTCTGCAGTCGTGGGGGGGGGGGGCG
>JAVDPK010003063.1:562244-582722 GCA_034780415.1 Cichlasoma orientale | reverse complement strand
AATTCCTCCCCCCCCCCCCCCCCCTTGTGTCAACAGTAAGTTAAGAGTAAAAACTGAGCAGTGTTTGCTCAGGCTGGTCGAGAAGTTGACCTCAGATCAGCTGATGTCACTGCAGTCCACACGATAGCTGAAACCCTTCTATACGAATCCCATATAGGGAGTGCAGTTTAAGCTGCTTTAGTCTGCTTAGAGTAGATATTTACGTGCAAGCAGCTTTGCAACCCACCTCCATCCATTTGATGCTGTCTTTGACCTTTAATGTAAGGACATGGAACGGCCCCAGATCAGAACCTTGCTATATAGTTAGAAAGTACTTTGACAAAGTAGTCTCAGGTTTAAAAATGACATACTGAGTCATGAACACAAACGATGTGGTAACAATTTATTTTTTCCAGTATGCGCACACAGAGCCGCACACACAGAGGCTTGTGTGGTAACGTGACTCTGCTCTCTCCAATAACAGCCTCTAGTGTTACTCAGTCACTCAGGGTTCTGAAAGCCCGTGTGGCTCACACACTGACCTGCACACACATGTTCAACAGAGGGCCTGACACGGTGAAGAAAGGAGCTGATGATGTATTGAGTTTGGATATTGAGTTACTGCTGTTTGCGGACGCTCCTTTGATAGCCGGTGGAAGTGAGATAAAAGCAGAGTGGTTAAAATACCTGATGTTTTATCACAAGTAAAGACAGTTTTACCTCCGGTTAGAAGATCAGACTGGAGCACCTCGACCGCTTGAGCTGGTAAACATGAAACACTGTTGCCCTCTTCCTGCTGAAAGGCTCATATAGGCCTGCAGCTAACTTTATACTATTCAGCCCGAAAAGGCCGATGGAGCACTGTCACCTTGCTGCTGGGCAGCTGGGCGGCCAATTTTCAACACTGTGAATGCGATAACTCGAGAACCATGTGACCTCAGATGTTTCAATTTGCACCATAGCTGCAGCTACTAAAAATCGTGGGTGATCTCGAGGTCAGTGTCAGAGGTCAGTTTTTCTGAAAAAACTGGAGAATCAATAATGAATAAAAATCTCTGATGACTCAGTTCCTACCATAATAATGCCAATCAGAAAGTGACAGTATTCTCAGTGGTTTGTATTTATTATAATTTTAGCATTTCTTATTCCAGGTTTAACTACCATTCGCTGATATGGGGAATAAAGTCACTAAGGCCCAAATGCACCCCATTAAGATCCACTCAGACCTGGCAATTATGTTCTAAAACCTGTACTTCAGGGGTTTCATGACTCCTAAAGATTCCACTGAGGGCTAGCACTGATGGATGACAGTATTTTTTGAATCATCAACAGATTTTAGGCTTTAAAATACCCCCCCCCCCCCCAAAGATGGGTAAAAATGTGGATATTACCATAAAGTGTAGTAAAGAATCAGGATGAACTCTTAATTCTGGTCCTGCTGCTGGTACTGCTTTGTATTATTACTTTCTGTGTGTCTTTTAGCTCTAAGGTGTGTGTGCGGGTGTGTGTGGGTGTGTGGGGGCTTTAAAAGACTGTTGAATCAGTGTGTGTGGATCTACTTTGACATTCATATCAGATCATGTCTGTGTCACATTAATGATGCAACATTACATGCACTGTGAGAGACTTCATTCCTAGCAGCTGCCCACATTGCAACAGCACTGTGTGCGCACGCTTACGGACGAAAAGAGAAAAAAAAAATGCAGCTTCTTTATTAGAAAACACGAGTTTAACAGTTACTTTACAAAACCCCTTTAAGTCGCTTTAAATAGGACTGCCCAACAACACGTCTGCTGATAACGAGTGGCTTATTTCAGAGCTGTTTGTGACTGATTCATGTCTGACCGTCATTTCTACTCTCCCTTTCTCTGCAAGAATGACAAGCATGTCACCATAGCTGACACACCCCCCTCCATGTGAGCGCAGTCTGTGTGTAGCTGCTTTATTCCTTTTCTTCCACATGTTTCTCTTCTGCTATTTAAGAATCAAAAAGAGCAGAAAGCAGCGCGGGTCCGTTGCCCTGTTGTGACCTTTGAGCTGTGTGCAGGATCATTAACCGTCTCGATAGGGTTTGACTTTACGGCCTGTCAGATACCAGAGCTATGCGTCATCTGCTTTGGTGACAACCGCTCATTCTTCTGCGAGAGTTGGAACCGTTTTAATAAATAAACTCGCAGTCGGTGTGATTTGTTATATAAAAACCTATATTTTACTTACTGTCTATCATCTTTTTATGCTGCCTTCAGGTCACGTAATATGGGTTTAGTAATAATTTGGGTTTATTCTGCGTTAGAGGGCTGTTTATGTTTTTACTTTGCAAAAATTAAAGATAACACTGAGATAAGTCCGTCTTTTGAAGGATTAAAGTTCTGGAAATTCAGCAGTTTTTTTTCATGGGAATAGAGTTTAGTCGGGTTTGACTCACACAGGTGACGGATTGTTGATCATTTTTACCTTCCCAAAGACTCGTGAGAAGTTACCTGAGCTCGCTGGAATCTTTCGTGCACTTAAACAGCGTCAGCACGTGTGTTTTTCTTTCCTTCTCTGGAATTTCCTCGACCTTTTTAACAATAGTACAACCCAACTCCTGTGCCTCTGTTTCCTGATAGGCATGGCAGTAATTTAGTGTAATGGCCATTGCCGAAGGAGTGCCGGCGGCACTTTAACCAACATTACTAAAAAAAAGCTGTAAAATTCTGATGCAGTCTGTTGCAGACACCCTATAATACACACAGTGCACACAATGTTCATTTGTGGGCAAAAAACAAAAGAATTTTTTGTGCTTGTGAATTACTTTTATTTTATTTTTTAAATCTTGTGGATGAACAACACACCTGTTTGTGTAGTACTGTCCCACACAATCCTACAGTGTATTACAAAGCTGAATAAACACCTCTCTGACAGGTAACAGATACTGAACCTGCTCTAAGGCTCTGTGCAGGGCTTGGTGGCCCTCCAATGGCACAATAGTGTAAACTTCACCTGGTGGGAAATTCTAGCGTGCGATCCTCCCTCGAGCTCGTGTGGAATCTGGCTGAACCTCTTGGCTCCGCCGCAGTGTGCATATATATGAAGATGACATCATATGAAACAGCCTTTCTCCCTGTCTTCATTTAGTCAGCTTAAAAACTAAATTTAACCACGTGGCAGATTTTAACACACCTGTATTTTCTAAAAATATTCTTTTTTAGGAATCTTCCCTCCTTTATGTTTACAAATAATGATAAATAATTAAAATAGCTTTGATTTCATTTTCATCCTAAAAATTAGTGGCATAGCCATGAGATTTTAAAATGAGAAAGAAGTGATAGCATACACTGCACTTGGCTCTGCATTTGTTTTCAGTAGGATAGTAAACTAGCTGTTATTGCAGCTTTAATACAAAGATTTCCAATGTCAGTACCAGTGTTAGCCATCAAAGTAACACTTTTAAAATACCAGAGTACATAATTTCTGCTTTATTAATTTTATTAACCTGTCCTGTCTGGCAGGTTCTGCAGTCAGAATCATGATCTGAATGCACTGTTGTGCCCGACGCATTTGCTTTTCCAAAATGAACTCTACAAACTCTCTGTCGGCGCCTCTTGTTGGTGTTTTTCTTTAATTTATTTATTCCTTTTTATCATCGTTCACGTGTGTATATGTGCAGTACAGCAAGACCGGAGCTGACAGGCAGGAAGGAAAAAGAGAGAAAAGAGGGGACAGAAAAACACACACTGGGTCATCAACTGCTGCACCTGCAAGAAAACGCATATGAAAACAAACAGCACCTTACATAACAATGACATCAGACTCGTGGCAGCTCTGGTGCACATAAGTCAAAAACGCTGGCCATATTGTGCCCAGAATCAGACGATAACACGGCTGCACACACATTGAAAACGTGTGTAAGATTCTTTTTTCACATAGAAATCAGTAAGAATGAGACCCGTAAGTGCAGTCAGTTATTGCACTGACAAAAGTATCCATTACTACCTGTTCAGGTGTATCTTTAATACAAGTATTACAATATTATTTTATATAGCTATATTCATTTAATTGTTAATACTGAAGAATCAGTCTGGGGGAGATGGTGCAACTAGTGAGTTATAACATAAAATAGATACTTTATTAAAAAAAAATATAGTGCTGTAGTTCAGCCCAGTTTTAGAAAATGAAAAATACATGTAAAAAAGTTCAGTTGTTTTTTTTTACATGTAATATTTTTTAACTGTAATATAGTGGACAACAAATATAACATGGTATAATATTAAAGTATATAGTTGTCTATGTACCGAAATGAGTGTCTCAATCATTCGGTTTAGTTAGCTGTAAATTTAATGCATTTGTTTTTTTTCCTCATGTGTAACCTTGAGTGAAATATTATTGTGTCAAATTATGCAATCAAAACAATCCATAATTTAGCCGTTAGTGCATCTAAACATGTCAGCCAACCATGAAGATACATTCGGAGAGCCAGGTTTAAATGTTGGCCGCAGCTGCAAGAAAAACAGCTGCACCACTAGTGCCACCACATTATATACATTTTTGTGTCCTTAATCTGCAAGGGTTAAACAGGGACATCACACACACACACACAAACACACACCTGTCAAGAACAGCTTCTACTCTCTCGTTCACTCTGTGTCTAATAATTACAGGCAGGACCATGGGACTTTCCCTCAGCTGAAAAGCTTCAAAGATGCGATTGTCTTTTTATTGTAAGCTGTCACTGAAGGTCTGGTGGGTGCAGCTGAGTAGCTAAGTGCTTTTTAACAACCACTACTGTGGATCTCCAAAAAAAAAGCAAGAAAAGAGGCTGAAATAAGACAAGACATTGTAAACAGTGTCGGTTTGGAGCAGTCGCATCAGCAAGTGTGACTGCAGAGCGTGAAGGTGCTCTTTGTGGGAAGGGTACAAACAGCCAGCAGCTCAGCGTGGCGTTAAATAACCAGTTATGCAACAATTGTTTGACTCCACTCTGTTGCTACATGCTCCTGACAGCAGGTGACGTGTGTGTTTGATTGAGTGCAGTTTGTAAGTGCAGCACAGCAGGTTTCAGCCACCTGTTTTTCACTATCCAGGTCCAATATTGTTCGCTACTTTTGGTCTGGGCCTGTTTGTTTATTTGTAGTTGAGGTCAGTAGGTCGGGGAAACCCTTTCAGCATTCCAACATGGTGGGTATTTGCACAAAGTAGTAGTATAAGTATTTGAGTGCGCTGCACAGAGCCTTGACCTTAGCCCCGTTTATCAGCTTCAGGGATGAACTGGAATGCAGACTGCCAGCTTTGTCTCTCCACATGATTTAAGTAATTCCCATGTAAACAAAGGGCTCCAACCCCTGCAGTCAGGTTCTAAACCTTTCTAGAAAGTCCTCCAAGAATAGTGGGAGCTTTGAAAGCAGCAGATTAATAGCTGTGTTTTTAATGTTTTTAAAATTTTTTAACCTTTATTTTTGCTAAACCAGATGGCAGTACAGTTTGCGATCAACTTGTATAGTAACACCTAGAAATACACGTGGCAAAAATAAAGAAACAAGTGTACCGATGTACAACAACCAAAATTTATGAACTTCCAAGCCTGTGAAGCTTAAAATATCAGTGTAAGCAAAACGTTTAGGGCCTCGAGTAACCGTCTAAGATCAGCTGAAATTCATTCAGGGAGACCAGCTCCTTCAGTTTTAGTTGATGTTGCAGCTGATTCGAGGAGGAGGAGGGTGCAGCAAATTTGATGTCATGTTAAACAGCTGCTTATGAGGGTAAATTTTCAGTTGTAATCCCTCCTTTCTTTTCATTGCTGCAACACAGTCTTGGTCCAGGCATTTGTACTTGTTCTCCTGTGATCATGGCTGTATGCCTATTTTCCATAGTGTTTTAGGTTTAAGACACTTACTCTTCTATATACATATAAACATGAGTTTGTGGAGCTTTAAAACCCAGGCAAAGATGCAGTTCCTGCACTCTTTAAAACTCAAATACTTATTGCACAATGTTGTGGTTAGACTGTGGCGTAACAGTGACACCATCAGAGATTATATTGGTTGCTTAAAAGCCTCGGTTTCACTGTGGGATCCGGTGCGCCACTGGGCGAAAAATAAAGGCTCCCTTTTGCAACCAAAATAGGCGAGGCACGGGCCTTTTGTTTTCTCCAGCAGCTACTGGCAGCTGTCGCCTAGTAACTGAAATGGAATACGGTGCAACAATGCAAGTAACTGTGGCAACTTTACCCAGGAAAACTGAGTCTAGTTGTTGGAGGAGGCTAAGAAGTGGGACAGTGATAGAAACCTACTGTGGGCATGTAAACTCCAGGACTTGAGAGGGTCAAAAGTGACATTATCAAAGATCGCTAATGCCAAACTGTTACCCCGATAGAACTGGAGGGCTGTCCAGTCTTTGTGAAAGTTGTGTGGGTTGAGGTTTGGGGGCTAAGTCTTTACATTTGTGAGTTAAATCATTTATGACAACTTCCTTTAAAAATATTTTAAATATCACATATCTGGGCATGAGTCTTGGGTGAAGGAACTATTTTACTGTTAGCTACACAAAAAGACTACAAGGCAGAAAGATGATTAAGCCATGCCATTCAGGCAATAGATAAAATATGCAGGGGTTACAAATTTGTCTCTGCCCTGGATTTTCTAGGAGGAAGTGGAAGAGGAAGAGGAGGTGGAGGTGGAGGAGGAGGAGGAGGAAGTGGAGGAGGATGCTGTGGAAGTGGAAGAGGTAGAGATTGTTAATGTCATACAGTCAAAACCACCTCCACTGATAGAGAAGGTCTCGAGGAGGGATGTGAGGACCGAGCTGAAGATGATCCCCGAGCCGACGAAATTGGACACACGCTACTTCGGAGAGCTGCTGGCTGAAGTCTACAGGAAGAACTGTGACATCTACAGCTGCATCTCCGACCATGTGTGCAAGCTGCCTGGAAAGTAAGTAGACTTTAGGCTTTTACCTTCAGTTCAGATCCATAGTGATGTACACACAAGATTCAAATTTTTTCATTTATTTATATAGCATTACTTCACAGCAGTAGTCACCTCAAGTTGCTTTATATTGTAAGGTACAGACCCTACAATATTAGAGGGAAAAAACCCAACAATCAGAAGATCCCTTATGAGCCAGCACTTGGCAACAGTGGGAAGAAACCTCTGGCAGAAGGAAGCTCAGGGAAGGACAGCCATGTACCGCAACTGGCCAAGAGGGTGAGAGGAAAGAGAAGAGGGGAAAGGAGAGCAAAGGGAGCAGGACAATAGACACTGGGAGGAGTTAGTGGAAAAAGAAACAAACACACAGATTTCATGTATGGCACCATGAGGACTTTAAGATATGATGCAACCTGATTATTCAAGACTTTCTGTGTGAAAGGAAGGAATTTAAATTCAGTTCTTGAGCCAATGAAGAGAAGCTACTATGGTCTCTCTCACTGTTACTACTACTACTACTACTCTCACTACAGCATTTTGGATCAAATGGGAGCTTTACAGGGAGCTTTTAGAACAGCCTGATAATAAGGAATCACATTAGTCCAGAAGTAACAAATGTGTGGACTAGTTTTTCAGTATCACTCTGTGACAGGATCCTTCTCATTTTAGGAATATTGTACAGATGAAATACAGTACTAAAGAGGCCAAGGTAATGCCATCCAGAGAAAATATCTATCTAGACACTGTGTTTGAGTTTTTTTTAAACCATGTAACTTTAACTTTAGTTTAGAAAAGAAAAACACAGGTCATCCTTGCCTCGGCCTTGCCTGTAGGTTAAATAACTGATTTATGCTATCAGGTTTCTTATATCGGTGTTCTTATACCGAGAGGAGCCCCCGGGGCAACCCAGGACACGCTAGAGAAATTATATCTTTGGATGGCCTGGGAACGCCTTGGGGTCCCCCCGGATGAGCTGGAGGAGGTCCCTGGGGAGTGGGAGGTCTGGGCTTCTCTGCTTAGGCTGCCGCGATCCGGCCCCGGATAAGCAGAAGAGGATGGATGGATGGATGTTTTCTATATAAATATAACTGGTTATCATCTGCATAGCAATGAAAGCTCACATCTTATTTTCGACACTTCAACCTCTATTGAGAGTTTAGTTTTCCCACTTTATTTTTGTGACATTTGTTTAGAAGAGAATATTAATTAATGTCATGGAGAATGTTACTTAAGCCCTTTAGATGTCTGAGATTTATGATTGACTGGACCGTTATATCAGAATTTTATTAATCCCCAAATTATTTTTGTTGCGAAAAGAATATTAAACTCCCCCCGAAAAAGGGAAAAAAAGCAAATGTCAATTATTTTGATTTGATTTACTTATATATCTTATACACAGACTCTCATGTGCAAAAGGACACACTGCTTCAGAGAGAAGTGTCCCTTTAAATCATTAGAACAGTTCAACTCTATCCTACGATGAAACATTTCTTTCTAAGGGGAGTGGTCTCATCCAGGATGGCATGAAGGTTCACTGAATGCTTTGGGCATCACTGTCATCAGATCTCAACCCGCTGAAAAACCTGTGAGAGCTTTTGCACTGAAATTCCTGCTCTCCAACATCGTTTGAGAGACCAGGACAATGAATGGCAGCGTGTAATGAATCCCCAGGCAGCGCATAGTTTCCTAAAAACTGACCAAGCAATTTTATATTTTTTTTTTCTTTAACATCTCACATTTCTGTCTGTGCATATACAAATATGCATACACCATTCTAACTTGGACTGACTGCAGAACATGTAGATAAGCTGTGGGAGATTGTCATGGAGACAGACACTGGGTTTGGCAGCTTGGATTAGTTTCATGAGCAGCGTGCTCAAACAGGTTGAAGTCGAGTTTCGGGTTGGTTTCTCTCCCTCTTAATTCCTGCTGTTTCCCCTCCTCTGATCTTACCTCACAGTTCTCCTGCACACTCAGCAGGTGCAATCATGAAGCTTCTCTGGTGAATTATGCTGGAGAGGTTAATGGTTTGGTTTGCAACAATCTGGCATATAAACTCAGCCCATTCAGATATCCGCACACCTAGCACATCTCTGCCCATTTTATAACTAATATACTCACACACACACAGACGAACACTGTATCGGATCTGTACAGTGTGTGAGCGTCTGTGGCTGCTGTGGGAGAAGCTCTTCAGATTTAGAGTGGGACAACAGAGCGGTGGTGATCAGAGTCATCTGTAAAGTGCGTGATTGCTCTGTTATTTGTGTCAGAGATTTGGTTCAGGGATGTAGATGATTTTGGATGTGCATGTGTAATTCTGGGCAGCACTGTGGTTAGCACTGGTGCCTCACAGCTAGAAGGTCTGGGTTTGAATCCACCTTGGCCCAGGCCTTTCTGTGTGGAGTTTACACGTTCTCCCCGTGTCTGTGTGTGTTTTCTCCGGGTTCTCCGGTTTCCTCCCACAGTCCAAAGACATGCAGTTACTGGGGTTAGGTTAATTGTTGATTCTAAATTGCCCATAGGTGTGAATGGTTGTCTGTCTCTCTGTGTTGGCCCTGCGACAGGCTGGCGACCTGTACAGGGTGTACCCTGCCTCTCGCCCTATGACAGCTGGGATAGGCTCCAGCCCCCGTGCCCCTCAACAGGATAAGTGGAAGAGGATGGATGGATGTGTTATGATGAGTTTTGTTGGAGATGGTTTATATTTAAAGAAACAGTGAAACTTTTTAAATTCAGTTTGAAAATGTAACTTAAAGATTCTGCCTGCCATCTTTGAGCTGTGGTGCAAGAATGATGAATGATGGTTCTCGATTTAAAATTTATTTTCTTTAAATCTTTTTGCATCACGAGGTGGGCCCACGCAGGAAGTACAAATGAAAACTTAACCTGTTGCAGTGTGTGTGTGTTTTGAATGGTGCTGCCAAATAAGCTTAAAAAGAAAGCTGCAACAGCAAAGTATCAAAGTGCATGTGATGTACGTAGTATGCTCACTGTTTGTAGTTTCCATTCAATTTTCCTGACATCACGTGGAGGCTCTGCGTGTTAGTACAGGAAACCTAGGTGAGATAAAAGGATGTTGACACGAACTGTGGGTCAGGTTTGTTAAAACAGCCAATGAGTGTGAGATGGAGCTCAGGTTATAACAGACACTCTTTTGTCCATCAAGTTAACACCAGTTGATTCATGAGGTGTGAAGAGTAGAGGGAGAGGGTAGCCATTAACGCATAATCATCCACCAACTTTTCACCTTCCTGGCGCCAACCTATGACACGAGTCTCCAAATTACTCAGCACAGATGTACTTACTTGTTCTACACTATTGTACGCGCAGCCTTTGCACTGACTCACAGTCCAGCCTGAGCAATTAGATTGAAAGAAATATCACACTGTCAACAACTCTGGTGAGATTCAGTATGTTTCATATTAATAAATCACACGAAAAGCCCAAAACTGCTTTAAACACCCTACTGCCATGAGCCAGCTCCCAGACCATGATGAATATGGAAGGGACAGTTTAGCTAGTCAAAGCACTAAATGTAATTAAAGACAGGCGCTCCTGGTACCTTTGAGGATGCAGAGCAACACACATCAGCAGAAAGATTCATATTGTGCTTCCTAATGTGATGAATACATAAAGTAGAATGAGTGCACACAGTTAGACCCTGTTTACTGAAGAGTCATGAATCACACACACACACACACACACACACACACACACACACACACACACCCACACACACACACACACCTCAGTTCTGTCCCGTCACGCTGTTGTTCTCATTGTTTTTGTTTCCTGTCTGTTCCAGGAAACAGCAGCTGGATCTCAGGGTGAGAAGCAAACCGCCATCACACAAATATCTGATGAGTGAATCTGAACACATCTCAGAGAGACACATCAAAATGAGTCACAAGCTTGAAGCTAATCAGATTTCAGACCTTTTATGCAGAATATGAAGAAATCTGGTGCAAATCTGTGGGCTGGAGGCAAAAAAACAAACCCATCGCCCAGAAGTGTTTTTCTCATTCTTTATCTTTCATGGGTTGCTCTTATTCACCTGGGTTGTGTGTGTGTGTGTGTGTGTGTGTGTGTGTGTGTGTGTGTGTGTGTGTGTGTGTGTGTGTGTGTTCAGGTGGATAAAGACGAGGTGGAGGCTTTGATACCAAAAGGAGCTACTGAACTGACCAAACAACAAATGCGTTACCTGCTGCAGGTGAGTGAGAGACAGGGTTTCAGTCCTATATCACTCAGATCAAGTTTATTTAACAACAATGATGCTGCATTGATTGATCTCTAAAGTCATGCAGGCTGCACACTCGTTTTTATTGCATTTGTATCACTGATGCATCAAAACCCACGAGCAACATTATGTCAGAGCAATATTACATTTAATTGTGTTTTTGCTGTTGTTTGAAGAAATGCAAACAGTACAGTTTTTACTTCACCTCCTTCTCTGCCTGTATAGCAGCAGATTTTAAATATCTTCAGAATGCTTCCAAAAGCCATTTAAAACCCTTTCTCTGTGCTTGCTTGGAGTTTGCGTGTTCTCCCTGCGCCTGCACTGGTTTTCTCTGGTTACTCCAGGTGCCCCCCACAGACCAGACACACATGGCTCACGGCCATATCACCCTGAGGATGCCTAATCTCATCTGATCTTAGCAGCTATGCAGGGTCACAGCTTTTTTTCAAAAATTCTTGAAAAGCAGCTGCGTGATCATTTGCAGAGGAAATTTCTGAAGAGTTTCAATCAGATTTCAGGATTCATCACAGCACAGAAACAGCTCTAGTGAAGGATACAGATGATCTTTTTATGGCCTCTGACAGTGGACTCATCTCTGTGCTTGTCCCCTTAGACTTCAGTGCAGCTTTGAAAAAAGTCCTCACATTGGTTGACAAGAAGTCTTTAAAATTACAGTAAAATTAAACCATTAAGCCAAGTGTGTCGTATTTGATAGATGTGCTTTACATGGTTAAAAAAAATCCACGACTTTTAAAAATGTAGATGGGAGAATAGCGTGGATAAAAAAAACTGACAAAAAAGATTGACATAAATTTTGAGAAACAACTTCGATATTCTCTGCTGAGGAAAGTCCGAATAGAATCTAACTATTAAACGTACACATTTCCATTAAAAACCTGAATTACAACGTCACTAATCTATGAGGAAAATGATTCTAAAGACAAATTTATCCCTCCTGTTGATCAACCTACCACCGCATGATCATATCCAGACTTTATAAAGACGTTATGAATAGCTAGGTCAAATATAATTACTGTTGACATTCCCTGTTTACTGGTGGCATCTGCAGCGGGCCGCCTAGAACACCCTCAAGTTTGTTTGTAATGTTAAACACTGAATATGTGCTTTTTAAAGAGTCTGCAAAGCGCTGGGTTTCACCTCTTTGTCCTTTCCCCTCCCCTCTCTCTTATTGTTATTGTGCGTCAGACTCGTCTCACCGCAGATAAGAGCATGCGTCTGCTGCTGTCCAGCTTCAGCAGTTTGAGAGAGGAGCTCCTGCACATGTCTGAGGACCTGCGGGTAAGAAAGAGAGAAGCACTGCTGTGTGGTGCTGAAAACAGTCACTGTCCTCTGCAGCACAGTGGAGCAGAATGGCTGTGTGTGCACCAGGCGTCCAGAGAAACTGGAGCTTCTAGTTTGACTGTGGTAACAAACACAAACGGCGGTATAAATCAAAGCTGTCAGATCATCTTAGAGTGGCTGACAAACATCCAATACATGACAACAAGCAACCAAACATAGAAAAGAATACCAAAGATCTAAGAAAAAAGCCGCTAATGCAGTTATTCAGTGACATTTCTTAATACTGTTGCTTCTTTATCATATTGTAGTAGAATAAACATTAATGTATCCAATATATTCCCATATTAAATATTTTAACTTCAGTATTAAAGTTTTTAAGTCAGAGGTGGAATATGTGACGGTAACATCAACATCTGGTTCTGTAACGTCCACTTGAACCTGTTTAATCAATGACGACCTCAATGCAACTCCAGCGTGGAGGAGGAACGTGTCGGCGCGCGTGGTTACATAAGTAACAGTGTGTGCCCAGAGGCTTCACTCACAGGATATGAGCTTTTCACAGGTGTGTGAGTCAGTTAATTTCAATTAGACGGGGAGGTGCGGGGTTCAGGGAAGATGATATCAAATTGTTAATGTGCGGTGGTGAGTCACATTGATCGTGTGTTTATGTTTCTGAAGAAAAACAATTAACATTTCAAACTGACAAGGAAGCACAAACGGGAATGTGTTTTCTCCACTTCCAAAAACAGACCGCCATCTAATCAAAGTTCAGAAGGAAGGAAGAAGGTATGAAATATATGATTATTGCTCCTGAGGTATGTCTTTCTGTCTGACATTATAGCGTCTGGAGAGTGAGAAGGAGTCTCTGGAGAGAGACCTGAGTTTCAAAGCAGACCAGGCCCGGCAGTATGACGGCCTCCTGGAGAGCGTCCGAGAAAACAACAGACAGCTCCAGGTACTGTGTGTGCGTGTGTGTGTGCGCGCGCGCGTGTTTGTGTGTGTGTTTAGTATTGTATTTGGTTTGTTTCATAATAGAGACAGAAAGCAACTCTGAAAACCTCTAAAAACACTGCAGGAAAAGAGTCGCTTCAACTTCAGTACAGTTTTTTTATAATATAGTGCGTGTTACAGTAACAGATGTTCAAAGGTGGTTTGTGCTCTAAGAAAAAGATCCTACATTAGAGAACGCCGGCTATCACACGATCTCCCAGGAACATGCAAGTGGGGGTGTCGGCCCTCCAGCATACAACAATGATGTGTGCAGTGGGAAGCTAACATAATGACTTTAAACAGCTAAAGTTATTATCTAGTGAACGCCTATTAGAGGTTTGTACCAAAAAGTTTGGATAGTAATCTTACACTCTTCCTATTTTTGACTGACTTGGATTCTCGTTTATTTTTTAAATGGCACGTAATTAGCTGAATTTAGTTTTTCCATCTTGGGGATGAACTCTGAGTAGAACAGTGTTATTATTGCTGACATGAGAGGGCCAAAACTATAACGATCATCCAAGCAGTGCACTGCTGTAATAGCTCTCCAATAACAGTAATGTTTGGCATTATAGATAACCAACTAGCACGCATACATTACACACATTAAGCACCTTCAGTTGTCTTGGATTGGTGCATCTACAGTACACACATGTAGCATCTGTGTGTGTGTGTGTGTGTTGTCTTTCTGCAGATGTCTCTGAAACAAACCCAATCCACCCAGCGCTCACTGGAGAGTCAGATCATGAGCAACCAAAGCAGCGACTCGAGCCGAGAGTTCAAGATCAAAGAACTGGAAGGAAGAATGAGAGCGATGGAGAAGGAGAATGAGATGCTCCGGCAGAAGGTAACGTGCTACCTGTCTTGTCTTGTCCTAAAAATAACCTGTGGAGAGATCACTCATGATGGGCCACATCACACCTACTTTTACACATTTGATTATGCAGTTTGATCAAAGGATTCAGAGTGAAACCTTAATACAGTGAGCCAGAAAACCACGTGATCAGAACTATGGTGATCATTCTGCCTATGGTAACCAGGTGAGGGTCGCCTGGAGCTGAACCAGGAGTGTGTTGCATTTAAAATGTCTAAATATGCCCTTCATGAGATACTGCTCTTGAAATAAGGAAAGCTGTTACCCAGTTTTTTTTAGCACTCCTGTTTCCACATCCCAGATTCAATAATCTTTTGTCCATCTTTGTCTGTCCCCCCTTCAGCTGGCGGGACAAGGCAACAGCAGCACTCTGCATATCAGGACAGAGGAGTTATCACGTCAGTACAGCGATCAGCTCAGCACCATGAAGCAAGAAAAAGACCGGGAGATAGAGAGGCTGAGGGTAAGACTGAAAATACATTCTTGTCTACTCTCCCATTCATGAAGTCTTTGTTTAACAAATGGTATTGGTCATCTTCAGGATCTTCATCAGGACCTGAAGTGCATTAGATTTTTAAAAGACCCGCCTTGATAAGTGTTTTAAAGAGGACACCACAAAGCACTGAATAAAATATGGTGCACTAAAGAGAAACTATGAAACATGCTTAAATTTTAATGACTGCACACATTGTAAAGCCCGTGTGTTCGTATTGTTTTTTTTTGTTTATACAGTAATGACAGTTTATCATTTGCATGCTATGGGTCAAAAACACAACGTTATATCTTCTAGCATGCTAACACTCACGTTCCTGCCCTCCTTCTGTTGCCGTAATCGCTCCAGTCCCAGATAACAAGGATTCAGACGGAGGTCAGCACTGACAAGTCATCCTCAGAGAAGAGTCTCCAACTGAAGATCTCACAGCTGCTCGCCATGATGGAGCAGCAGAAGACCACCATCTCCACACAGGAGGAGGTCTGCAACATATAACATACCAACACTGTGTGTAATGTCTCAGCCACATAAATGCAGATCAAGTCTTAATCATAACTGGATACTTGGCTGTGATGAAACGCAGATCGACAGGTTTGTTTAAATCTGAACCTAAACATAGACTGTATATGAAAGCTGATTGGGTAGAACTTTGAGTTCAAATGGCCACGCCCCTAATCTTCAGCCTCTTGCGGTTGTAATGAAGAGGGAACCTGTATATAGAGAGAGCTGCTTTTTCTATTAGGCTGCAAACGTGCCTGTTGCTGCTGTAAAGTTGGGTATTGGTGATGGACTCGCTTTAGCAGCCGGCCTGAAGTGGCTTTGTGAGGTACTGGAACACCATCCAGTTTGATTCCTTTTAGAGGATACCGCCAGTTAATTAAAATATCAGCTTCAATAACAATACAGTCGCTGTTATCTGCAAATATGGAAGGAGTCTAATCACACGTTTCTGGGTAAAACTGGAGGGGAGTCGTACACCCTGATGCTGTACGTAGGTAATTATTTGCACCTTGTAATATTTCTGACCTGTGAAGCTGTCTGAGACTGAGTCACTTTCCTGATCTCACTGTATTTCCAGATCAAACCAGTATGGTCTAAATAATGGGCATAACTGTGAAAGTAATTGTAGTAAAGCAGAATTCTACTTTAGGCTTACTACACTGTAAATGAACAGATCTGTCTTTAGTCGTGCAGAAACAACCTGCATGAAATGCCAGAAACGGCGTTTGTAAGCGAAGAAAACAAAGCCAGCACCTTTCAGGTCCAACTGCATTCTGCTGACTGAAACACGCCGACAGTTCATTACCTCAGGGTGCTGCCGCCACATACCACTGCTGTGGTTTTTAATTAAAATGAAGCATACTTAATTAAAGTTAATTTGCCGTCAAGTTAATAGTAAAAAAGACTTCAAATTCCACGCTACATGTCAGTACACCAGTTTTCTTTTACATTTCAAAAGGTACCTATATGAATACAGAGCGACTTTGGTAGGTATTTGTATGAAACACAATGTGCTTATTAACTGATGACTTCTTGTGGCCCTCAGGAGATCAGAAGGCTGATGCAGGAGAGGAGTGACAGCTCCAAGAACGTCACGAAGACCGTCATCACCAAGAGGTACAAAATAACTGCAAACTGAGACAGATTACTTCCAGACTGGGCAATTTTTTATTCAGCACCCTGGAGAAATATGAGTTTTAATCGACCAAAGTATGAAGTATTCTATTGTTTTAGTAGTATTTATTTATACCAATTGCTAATAAACTGTTGAATAAAACTTAACAAACAGCTGCAAACAAGAGGACCATTAACCCTGCAGTCAGCAATGATTTTAATACAATCAATTATTTGAGACTCTCTGCATTGAACAGTTTAGTTTTTAAATGTGAGATTATGGATTCTCGATAGCTCATACTGAAAAAGCTCTGAGGCAACGTGACCGCTCGTAGTAACAACGAGACGTGCTCGAAGCCCTGATGTCACCTCTCACATCAAAACTGGAGCCAGTAAGACTGGAAAAATAAATATGCTACTGAAAGAGAGAAAAAAATAAGCAATTTAAGTTAAATAATATACATCAAAACATGACCAAAGACAGAGTATTCAACAATGTATGAGATCTAATGAGCATACACGTTAAAAGAAGAGGATTTTGCTTAAGTGAAATGAGATGAATACATCAGTTTTGACGCTCAAATAAATAAGCATTAGAAGGGCATTTTGGGGATATGTTTTTTTTTTTTTTCTGTTACGCTGTGAGAAAGCATTCAGCACGTACAGTATACAGACAAAAATATGACCATCCACATGAATTTGAATGTGCATTTAAAGGTACAGGAACCAGTACCCCATCCTCGGTCTGCTCAGTGATGATTACCAGGCCACCTCACCTGTCAAAGATGTGAAGACCATCGTCATCGAGAGAACCGGAGAGATGATCAAACAGGTAAACACAGGAGACGGGGTGAAGGGGAAAGGCATCAGCCCTGATATCTACCACACCTCATGTTAAGCATCCTGCAGAAATCAGCACGCTGCTCTAGGACAGGCTGCTTCTGAGGAGCCTGCTGGCATTAAGACACAATGTTAAATTCCAGCTGTCCAACCGGCACAACAGACGACCTTCACCGAGTCAAACTGCATTCCACACCAATTTAGTGAATGGCAGAGGTCAGAAGTGTAGTGTGTGGGGAGCAGCTGCTGTACAAATAATGGATTCTGAAAATATATGCAAATGTGGTAAAGACGCGCTTTACAAACAAACCCAACAACGTACAGTTATACTTTGTATCAAATGATCGTTAAAAAAGCAAGTAAGGAAATTTGTGTTTGGTCGATTATTTCTTTGTTATAAAAACGCTTCTTGGCAATAAATCTTACACCTCGGAAAGTTTATTTCCCCTGAAGTGGAGCCACATTTATAAGGAAAATGCATTTGTGATTAAAACGTGGCTCCATTTCAGGGGAAATGAACGGGCTTTCCAACAAGATTTATTGCCAACAAGTATTGCTACAATAAAAACTAATCAACCAAACTCAAAGTTCCTAATTTTTTGAGTGCGAGAAATTTACTTTTAAAAGTTCAAGGGGGATCTAACGATGAAAAACTTGGACTTTGTTTATTACATGCATCATATAAAATGTCTAAACTAGAGCAGGACACTTAAGTTGAAGATTTTGGTCTAAATGTAAATCAATATTCGTGGTAGAATTAACAACACTAACATGGCATTTTTTTCTGCTGCGTGCTGTTAAAGCAAGAATGTTTTTTTACGCTTGCATGGTGGATGTTTGGAGGTACGAGTACAAGTGTTCAGCTAAACAATAAAGCCTTGATTATACTTTCCGTGTCCGCAAGTCCACTGATGTCAATTTCATCATCGGATGGTGAGCGTAAGGGTCTGTGCAGAAATCCATGTGCCTGTTTTTTTGTGACCGCGTGGACTCACCCGCAGAGACTTTACATTAGAGCGCACTGACTGTGCGCACATCCCGGGTGGTGCACTTCAAAGAAGTTTAACAGAAGGCAATGAATGCTGTTTGTGGCTGCAACAGAGTATAATCAAGGCTTTAATCTCTAATATGAGGCACATTTTTATCTATTTATTTATTTAATGTAGTGACCAAAATATTATTTATTGCAATTTTTCAATGCATGAAGCAAATGTTGTGTTAAGCTTTGTGAAAACTAAGATCTACAAAGCATTGATGGACAAGTAGACTTTACATAACCACAGTAATGCCTTTAAGTTTTTTTTTTTTACTAAATTAAATAATTTATTGTGTGCTGCCAGTTTTTTCTTTACCTCTAAAACTAACCAAAAATCGCATTTTTAAATGACACAAATATCTGCCGTTCTCCAAGTGCTGCACGTGTAAACTAAATATATGCACTAATTATAACAGCTGCACCTGTTTTTGTTTATTTCAAAACAGGAAATCATTACAACTCCTTAAAGACACACTGCTTCTCTCCGACAGGAATGAATGAACAACCAGAAGATCCGGATGTCACTCACCCCTTCCCCCCCCCTGCATGCTCATCCCCCTCTCTTTAGGGCTCCCAGGGATGGTGGTGGTTCAAATCCCGTTCTTCCCCCATAATTTGTGATCTTTGGTTTGACCAAATTGGGATTGTTTGGTGTCAGTTTTATCTGACCTTTTTTTTTTTTTTTTTCTCATAACAAATAAAAAGGGATCCAATAATTTTAGTAATCACAGACTAAATTTGATCAGATGATGCTACAGCCAGTTATGGGTCGCGGCGTTTTTAATGAAGAGTCACGACAACTGGGAACGCGGTGAGACTGGAGTCGAACGGTCTGACGCTTCCTCTCTTTTCTCACCTTTACGGCCTCATTCTGCTGGATTCAGTTAAGGTCTGGAAACAGCTGCATTTAATATTCATTCTCTTATTTAATTTGACTCCGCACTTTAATACTGAAGCAACAGTCGAATACCTTATTAGCACAGCTGGGTTGGAAACCATGACATACTGCGCTCGATGGAATCATTAAAACAAGTGATTCTGCGATATACTGCAAAACGATCTTCTGTGATAGGTCGCAGTGTAGGTACTTAAAGAGGGAAATGTTTCCTGGACAGCGAAATGCATGCAAAATTCTTATTAATTAAATGATTATTAGTCTGATGCACAACAATTTTGACAGGAGATTGTATTGCGATATATCGCTCTGCTGATGATAATAAGTGCTGCATTTGGTTCCACGTGGATGCTGTTTTCCCTCCATTCAAAGTTATTGGATGAAAATGGTTAAACGTGTTTCTCATTTGTTTCTTACTTTCCTTCCAGGGGAAGGATATTATTTAAAATATACTTTACATGACGTCTGTAGGCATAACTGTACAATGTAACATCTCGCCCACATATTCTACCTTAGCAAACCAGTTGCCAGTTTCTGATTATTCTTAGAACTGGCTGCATTAGACAGATGTACCTAATAAATTGGCTACTAATTTTGCTGACTTCATGTCAGTATTTACTGTGAGCAATATGAAAGGTTTGTCTGGCTAAAGTTCTCAAATTTATGCTTCTAAGCACAAAACGTGAAAGAAATGAACCGTCAGATCTGCTAAAGGTGTAAAGATCAATAAGACGACAATTCTGCAGCTAGCTGAGGGGAAACGATGCACCGCCGCGGAGCAAAACGCTAACTACAAAAGGACAAAGTCTCAGGCTCCAGTTGTCACTGATGTCTGCTTTGCCAAGACTGGCAACAATGTAGCATGTAGCATGCGATCCTCCTCAAAGCCACCACAGCCATTCTAGCCCAGGGGACGAGGATGTGGATGCATTCCTATGATTGCTACTCTGCATGTAAATATTTATGTTTATTTGTGAGCTGGGCATGCTCAGTGTACGTTCTCTCCCGCGTGAGTGTGGAATAACCCTCCTGCACTATGGTTTCGATGATCATTTAACAAATGTTCTCAATGGGTAGTTTGCTTTTGTTTTGTGCTAAGTGGCAGTTTACTGTGTAATGTGGTTTTTTTTTGTTTTTTTTATCAGTGCGTTTTGCTTTATCTGTAAGTTTTCTGTGACTCAGAGGTGCATGGGTTCACATGTAGCTTTCATGTGGGATCTTGGGTTCGGGGTGTGCGATGAATCACGTACATGGGAGAAAATACAGGCTTGTTTGGACTCCAGTGGGTGTGATGCATCGGACTGGGTGGGGCG